>CM066051.1:20645152-20909879 GCA_033557465.1 Ichthyophis bannanicus | reverse complement strand
AAAGCATTTGAGTCCTCAGGGCATCTGAAAGCATAATGGTTAGAATAGTAGGTTCACAAGTAGAAGTGGCCAGAGTTCAAATCCCAGGATAATTCGTTGGGATTTACGGCTAGCTCACTTACATTCTCTATGCCTCTCCTCGCGACATTTTAAAGATGAAAACAACACACTTTTACTCATGCCTATTCAGGCCTGGAATAGGTATTAATTATGGAGATTTACCTGCATATGTTTCTAAGATCAAAGGGGAAGTGCTACGTCCATATTCCTCCAACACACCCAGGTACAGCCTACCTTGAAAGTACCCCTGCACTGAAGAGAGAAGTACTGCTCAACATCTTGTGGAATGGCCATGGAGAGTGTGAGGCTTTTGGACCTCCAAATAAAAAGCATTTTAAAATAGACCCTCATTACAATAAATAAACTGCCATAGCCAGCTTAATCAACTCACATTTCTGGCGTCTCCAGAATCTTCTGTATGAAAATTTATGTATTCCAAATGATTATAGCAATTATTTGCACATATTATCTTACCCATGACAACGATGGTGAATAGATCTGCCCTTATTTTTATTAAACAGGATCAGCTTACAAATCACAGAATCTTTTTATGAGTGAGTGAGGCTGCTACACGCTTTCCTTAATTTCTACCTCCCCCCCCCTCCCCTGAACTGATTCCTAGTGATTTTGCACTCTGCACATAGGCAATTATCAGCGTTACTAAAGCATTTCAGCGGTGGACTCTGCCGGTTACGGTATTATCATTGCATCTGATGTTTAATGACAGCAGTAGTAAAGAGCTCGTCCAGCCATTCCTGAAAGAAAGGCAATTAGCACACAATGAGTGCGCGTGTTATTGAGTTCATAGAAACTTTTCTCATATCCAAGTGCACATAACACAGATAAGATAAATAAAATTAATAAGCACAATTCATACATCATCAACTAATGGATCATTTCTCTACTGTAATAAAGAATTGAACTATATCTTGAATTTATTAAAGAATATATCTATATATGATATACCTAGTAAAATATGGATCACCACAGCCGAATGGGATACAAACTTAGATTATTCACTGGCCTTCATGGTGATAAAGAAGAATATTCCACGCTTCTCAAATTTATCCGGGAGGTGAATCCTTCGCTCTTTCCAAGTGATAAAGCTATTCAGAGATGGTGGAGCGGGATATGTGACAGCCGTTGTCCCACAAGTATCAGAAGATCCTGCCAGTACCAATGAAACCCTGACCCCCCATACATACTGTAACATCAAATACCTTGGGAGCAGCTACAGTGTCTACAATGCTGTGTGATGACCTGGCTCATTGCATTGCATGACATGCTTACATCTACCTATGGAGACGACATCATATGGAGTGGACAAAGTCAGAAAGTTTCAGATTATTTACCATGGAATGGTAACATCATTTCTTATAGAAATCTTGTGTTCAGAAAAAATAGTGTATACAACGAAAGGTATGAAAAGAAAGTCTTCAAGGGAAGAGAAAATGGGCCCTTATTCTCTCAGATAGTCAACCCTCGTATCACTGAATTCAGCTCAGGTTTTGATAGCTCTGCTAAAAGAGGAACAAAGTTGAGAGGAGGAACATGAAATGAAGTGTACTGGTGCTGATAGTGCTGAAATTTACTCTTAAGGTGCCCACGGTTAATTGTGTGTGGGAAGTTCCTGAATAACTGCTGCTCCAACCGAAATGGTTCTGCTACGCTCCCCACCCCCCCCCACCAATCACCTCAACCTCGATTATCCCCTAAATCTCCTCTCCTCGCAAACAGACGGTCTAGATGAAGGCATGGAAGCAAGGCTCTTGTGCCTAATAGAATTTGGCTCTGGAGACACAGTTGCCCACAATCAGGGCCTGGGTGCTGACATGAATGAAAACATTAAGGTACACCAGTGTGCAGAGAATGAAAGGTGACTTCTGCCACACCAGAGTATATTTTGTTTTTGGGGAAGGAGAAAGATACCAGGATCTTCAAACCATTTGAGATGAAGAAAACCATCTCTTCATATCTATGGTCATGGATTGCAGGTTTTTTAAATCTTAGGTATTGTCACCCCCATTAGCCCCTTACATGCAGTATGGAGGGGCGTGGTTGTCATTAGAGAAATTTACCTTTGGGTTTTAACTGACTGATTGCCTTGTAATGCCTTATGGGAAAGGTAGTTCAGTCAGAAAGTATTCAACCTCAGGTAAAAAAAAATACACCAAAATACGCCTTGAGTGGTAAGGTAATGACAGTTATTAACTGAAAAAACACGCTAAGGTTCACAAATTCCACCTTTGGATTATTTCTCCAGAATACTTGTAAATGAACATTCAGGATATAAATGAATTCCAAAACAAAAACAGCTTGCAATGTTCTCCAGTATAAACATAAATACTTTAACAGCCCCTGCTATCAGGCATGGCTTGCAGTGCTGGGATCAAACAAACAGAAAACAGCTTTTCCTTAAAGCAGGTTTCTTTTTCTCTCAGTCCAGAACACTGTTTGTCTTCTTAAACATAGAAAAACTTTCAACAAGGCAGTTAAACTCTTCACAGGCAAGCAATTCTCTATGCAAGGTTTTCTTATAAACAGCCAAACAAAAGCTTTTCTTACATTCACCGTTAATACTGCTTCCGGCGGAGCACTGCTCTGGCTTCACAGATGATTCACCAAACTTAATTAAGGCAGCTTCGGCTTGCACAGTAACAAAAAAAAGGTATTTTGCCCTTAACTCAGGACCTTCCAAAGTTATAACCACAGGCTCTTAGGCTACAGGACACTGGAAGTTTTCCTTACAGTTAACTCCCTTTCAACACCTCTGTATTGGAAGACTGGCATAAAGAGCAATCCATGTATGAGACTTCTTCTTCTAAAGCTATGTCTGGTTCACCCAGTTGCATTGGCACATCCTCTGTTTCTGGCTCAGAGGGCTTAGCTGTCTGCCTTCCGTTAGGGCTAAGGCTGTCCTCTGGCAATTATGTAGTGCTCAGAATTAGGCAAGCTTCTAATGCTCATACCTGGGTCAAAGCTTGTAGAAAGCTTCTCCTCTCTCATGCTCTGGCCACCATTCACCGGTGCTTCCACGTCCTGTTCTCCAACCTGTGTTCCTGGTTCCTGCTGTTCTCACTGATCCAGTTCCATTCCTCTTCCAGTAGGCACTCCTACTGCTCTCACGTTCTCTTTCCTCTTCTTCTTCCTCTCCTGTCTCTCCCTTCTGAATAAACTGACCTAGTCTTAAACCTCTCATGGTGCCTGCTCCACCCCCTATCCTCTCAGTTGTTGGAGATTCAAACTGCATCGTGACAGCTGAGTGATTGGGGAATTCAGTGATGTAAGGGTTCCTTACCCTGAAGCCTGTATTCCCTCTCTTTTCCTCCACTAGGGGCATGCTGCAACCTATTGTAGCTAGGAATTACCTGCTTTCTAGGTGTAAAGGGAGTTTTGTGTCTCTGACCTGGTAAAATAGGTCCTTTTATAAGGGTAAATTCCTTCTCTTTATCCCTACCTGTTGGGTCCTAATAAGCTTCCTTATCACAGTATGTTAGTGCATGCAAACCCTACCCAGTATTCAAGTATGTAACGCATGCAGACGTTGACTTGGAATACTGAGGTTACTTACAGCTGGAAATGGTAGGGATATGCAGTCATTCGAAATGACTTTGGTAATGCTAGCAATATATCCTATGTTATTTCATATAGGAGATCTTTTAAAAAAGTGTGATATGCAGCTAATGCATTATTTAATGCTCGATAACTGCAAAAGTTACTGAGGGGTGACAGTTAATACATGCTGATTTTCACACTGCCAATCACACATTAGGTTGATGAACAGACAGGTTAGGGATGGAGAGTTGGTGTGATGAGCACAAGGCCATTAATGTGGGGGGTGGGGGGTGGCAACATATCACTCAGTAACTGTTGCAATGTTGCAATCAGTGCAGGTTGATTTGCCTCTACTCAATAGATGGAGATAGCTGCATCCGCAGTGGTAGTGCCGTTGAACTGTGTGTTAAACTGCTGGGATCATGCTGGTCACACCCATGACAGTTACCATGGAAGCTTTGCATTTAAAGCATGCTTCTTTTTTCCACTAACTGTGCTTTAAATGAAAACAAAATTAACACATTTTAGTAAAAGAGCCGCATAGCTTTAAAAAGGAAACTACAGAAAACAACCCAAAATGTTTATTTTTTTTTATTGGCAAGAATTATATATATATTGTAAAACTGTTGTATATAGTTAACCAGGATATCCTTTATCAGATAACCCTGCATTGTATTTAGTTTCCCCTATTTCGCCAAGTTATACTTCCTGTTAAATGTAACGACCAGACATGTGTAAACTGTCGGATGGTTTCTGTTCAATGTAACCGCGCTGATGTCTAATAGTGCTGTATAGAAGAATTGTTAATAAATAAATAAATAGGGCACATTTGGGGTAGTAACTGTTTGTTATGACTGTATTCATAAGAGCATAAGAAGAAAATTCAGCTGCTGATCTGACCAAGGTCCATCAGGGGCCCAGGATCCTCTCTACAACAATGGCTAGTTTGGAGTCACACGTACTCAGCAAATCACAAAAAGTAGGGTCTTTACATGTAGTTCATTCTATGGCTGAGCAATGGGATCTCCCAAGTTTGCTAAATTTATGGCAGTTTCATTCAGGACCTTGATTTCATGATAAATCCTTTTGTTTTTATGTTCTTTGAAGGGATAAACAATCATTCCCTATTTAACTATTTTACCTAATTTATAATTTTTATAAACTTCTATCAAAGCCCCTCTCAGTCCCCTTTTCTCCAAGCCAAGAGCCCAAAAAGCAGATGCTTCCAACCATGGTATCATTTATATCGCCCTTCTCTGAACCTTTTCTAGTTTTGCTATGTCCTTTCTGAGACAAGATTACCAGAACTGCACAGAAGACTCAAGCTTGGTCACACCAGGGAGCTATACAAAAGACCATAATCACATTCTGATAATGATATTGCATCCTGTCTTGCAAGATCGTTGACATTCCATTTGCATGGCACACTGCGCTGAAAATGTTTAAAGTGCTGTCCGCAATGACTCTAAGATCCTTTTCTTGGGAGATGCTTTCTAATTCCAAACCTAGCATTTAGTACCTGTAGTTCCGATTATTCTTTCCCAATGTACATCACTTTGTACACCATTTAGATCCCCATCTCCTAATGAAACAGACAATGTACTACTGAACCAGCTCATACCAGATGGATACACCCTCTTCCACGGCCCTGAATCCAAAGGAAGAGGCAGGGGGTGTGATCAACAGCCAAGGCAAACCTCAAATTCTGATACCATGCAACTGAGAATACAAATGAAACTGACGCCCACACCATAAGAAACAAACAGCTAACCATTAACCTCACGTACAGGACACCAACCACTACCTCCAACAACCTTTCAAACATCCTGGAGTGCTCACGGCCTCTAACATGAACAAATACCTCCTAGTCCTAGGAGGCTTTAATCTCACATCATTACAACCAAAACATGTCTCCTCATTTCCTGGAAAGCAATGTTAGCAATTGGCCTCAGCCAGCACGTACAAACATTCACGCATGAAAAGGCAACACCCTCAACCTGATTTTCTTCAAAAACCATACAACCAAAACTGGCCTCCCTTACTCTGTTTTCTAACACACCCAGTACCATGGTCTGACTAACAAATTAATTAGCTTCTCCCTCTCCCATGCCAACCCTAGCATGCCCCCATTTATCAACCAATGAAAAGATGATTCAAGCAGTTCAACCAGGCCAATCTTTTACAAGACATCCTTCCTCAGCTACAAAAACTCAACTCAAGAAATCCCCACATACTACCCGAAACCTGGAACCAAATCACTAAAAAAGTGGCCACAGCAATGACTACCCCCCCCCCCCCCTCATACAAGATACCCTCCAAATCAGCATGGTACACTCCAGTCCTATGCACCATCAAAACTCTACTCTGAATACATTAATGGAAATGATAGCAAACGAATGAAAATGAAGATAGACACAACTATGTAAGACTCCTAAATGACAAAGAGTACAGGTAAATGGAGTTCACTCTGAGGAGAAGGAAGTTACCAGTGGTGTGCCCCAGGGATCTGTCCTTGGTCCGATTCTTTTTAAACATACTTTGTTAGTGATATAGCGGAAGTGCTGTGGGGTAAGGTTTGCCTCTTTGGCGGATGATACCCAAAAATCTGCAATAGAGTAGACACCCAGGAAGGGGTAGATAACATGAGGAGGGATCTAGCTAAGCTTGAAGAATGGTCTATAATTTTGGCAGCTGGGAGTTTAATAATAAAAAATGCAAGGGTCATTCATTTGGGCTGCCGCAATCCAATGGAGCAATATAGTATAGGGGGGTGAAGTACTTTTGTCCACTAAAGAAGATCGGGACCTAGGGCATGGGTTGTGTCTGATGATCTTTAAAGTAGCTAAACGGGTAGAAAAGGCAATGGCAAAAGCTAGAAGGATGCTTGGGTGCATACGGAGAGGAATGGCTATCAGAAAAAAAGGAGGTGATAATGCCTCTGTATAAGTCTTTGGTGCGGACCTCATTTGGAGTCGAGTATAGTGTGCATTCTGGAGGACCGCCACCTTCAAAAGGATATAAACAGGAATGGAGTGAATACAATTAGTCATCGACCTTATGACCTATGCAACTTATGACTGATCGACTTTACGACCGGTTTTCCGGCAGTGGTGTCACTCACAGATCCAACCCCCAAGATGTCTACCAAGAGGAAATTGCCTTCTCCTCATCAGCCAGCCAAAGAAGAAGGAAAGAAAGGCCCATAGATCTCAACACAAAAATGATGGTGATTAAACAGCACAAAGGAGGAAAAAAAGTTAATGTTATCGCACATGATATGAAGTTATCCCGATTCTAACTGTGTCAACAATTTTAAAAGAAAAGAAATAATTTGTGAAGCTGTGAAAAGGTTCGCACCCATGCGATCAACAGTAATTACGAAGCAACGACTGGGCCCATCCGTGAAATGGAGAAATTGTTGTCCATTTGGATAGAAGATAACATTCAAAAACGGACACCGTTAAGCCTTATATCGTCCAGACAAAGGCTAGAAGTCTGTTTAAGACTTTGAAGGAACACGCCGGAGAAGACTACAGTCAAGAATTTTCGGCAAGTATGGCTGGTTCAAGAGGTTCAAGGCAAGATTTCAACTGCATAATGTTCGAGTGACTGGAGAAAGCAGCGAGTGCAGATGAGGAAGGAGCTCGTAAGCTTGTCGACAATTTGGATGAAATAATTACGGATGAGGGTTATCTTGCAGAGCAGATTTTTAATGTTGATGAAAACTGGATTGTTCTGGAAAACGAATGCCAGCACACACGTACATTCACAAAGAAGCGAAAAAACATGCCGGGATTTAAAGCCATTTAAGGATAGACTAACTCTGGCTGCTTGGCGGGAACATTGCAGGATTCAAGCTCAAGCCTTTCTTAATTTATCACTCGGAAACCCGCGGGTATTCAAGAATATCAACAAGCACACTTTACCAGTCTACTTTCGCTCAAAACCATAAGGCATGGATGACACAGGCACTGTTTGAAGACTAGTTTATGAATTGTTTTATTCCACAAGCGCGTGAATATTGTTTTGGGGAAAGGAATTCCTTTCAAGATTTTACTGCTGCTGGATAATGTGCCTGGCCATCCACCTCACATAACCGATCTCCATCCCGAATGTGAAAGTGTTTTTTTTTGCCCCCCAACACAACTTCACTGATCCAACCTATGGACCAAGGTTCGATTGCCTGCCATTCAAGGGCAAACTACCTCCGAACCACATTCGCTCAAGCCATAGCTGCTTTAGATTCCAACCCAGAACTATCACTGCATGAGTTTTGGAAACAATACAATGTTCTTATGTGTATCAAGAATCCTGCTAACCGCCTGGGAGGCTGTGACTGAGAAGTGTATGAATGGCAATATGGAAAAAAGTGTGTTAAAGCGGTATGTGAATACTGTTGCTGGATTTGACAGTGAACAAGAACTAGATGTGATTCGGGATAAAATAGTGAAATTAGCAAATAACTTTCCTTGGAGTGTGAAGTGTAAGATGTTGAGTAGTTGCTATATCATGAATCCGAAGAACTTACAAATGAAGTGATGATTTAATTGGAAGAAGAAAGAGTGGCTGAAGAAGAAAGAAGAGAATCGGAGAGAGAAGAGGAGGAGGAGTCACAAAGAATGTTCACGACAAAGGGATTATCAGAAGGTTTATCTCTACTTAATAAAGTTCTTGCACATTTTGAAGCAATGGACCCAAACATTGAACGATTTGCAAGGATTGAACGGATGGCACATGAAAAGTTACGTCCATATCGTGAAATTTATGAGGAGAAGAAGAAACACACAATTCAGTCAAAGCTCATGATGTTCATGAGAAGACAAACTCCTCCACCCACCCCGAGCGCTCCCCCGGCTGATGATCTCGACAACCCACTGCTGAGCACGAGTGATGGCCCGTGCGGACAGCCAGCTGATGACGTTGACGACCCACAAGCAAACACCAGTGATGCCAGCAGTGATTAAGAAATGGCACGATATGATGAGATGTTCCAAATGGTTTAAGAATGTAAAGAAATCTATACAGTCCCTTAATAAAGCAAAATGTATTGTATTAGTGTTTTCCTTTATTTTCTTTAATGTCTAACAGTAACAGTACAATAATACATTACACTACTAAGACAGTGATGATACAATGGTTATAACAGTATTGAAAAGAGAAAATGGTGATAAAATATGACTAAGATAATTACAATATCATTACATGGCATAATATACTTACGGTAATTTAACATAGGCCGACTTACGACCAAATCTGTTAATTGTTAATCCCTGTTATCCATGTTTTTATTCCTTGTTCTCTGTAAACTTAACATTTGTTTTATGTTTAAGTACAAAATTTGTTAAAATGTAAACCGCGCTGATGTCAAGAGTGCGGTATATAAAAGCTGTTAAATAAATAAATAAATAAATAAATAAATCGACTTACGACCGGTCTGTCGGAACCAAACGCGGTCATAAGACGACGACTACCTATATAGAGGGTGGCTACTAAAATGGTTAGCGGTCTTCATTATAAAGCATATGAGGACAGACTTAAGGATCTTAATATGTACCCCGTAGACGACAGGCGGGATAGAGGTGATATGATTGAGACATTTAAATACCTCCGTGGCATAAATGCACAGGAGGAGAGCCTCTTTCAATTGAAAGCAAGTTCTGCTATTAAAGGGGACAAGGGATGAGGGTTAAAGGGGATAGATTCAGGAGTGATATGCAGAAATATTTGTTTACGGAAAGAGTGGTGGATCCATGGAATTGTCTCCCAGTGGAGGTGGTAGAGATGAGGACAGTATCTGAATTCAAAAAAGCAACCATCCACCTGAAGCCTTGGTCCTCCATTGGCAGCGTTAATGAGGAACACACTGAAATCATCATCTCATCACTCAACCCAACCACCTTGCCCCTTGACCCATAGCCTGGTCACCTGGATCAAGAGAGCCAAGAAGGAACTCAGCCCCACACTCACCAAAATTACCCAATCAGTACTCCTACAAGGTGAAATGTCTTATTGCCTGAAAATCTCCTCCATACGTCCAACTCTGAAGAAACCAGAACTAAATCCTTCCAACCAAACCTCATACAGACCCATTGTCAGCCTACCTTTTACTGCCAAAATCATTGAAAAAAAATCATTCCAGCATCAACTGCAAGACCATATTGACAGGAACAACCTATTTGACCCTCAACAACACAGATTCTGCCCTCTTCATGGAATATAAACACTACTAATCATCTCTGTCGACACCCTAATAAAAGGGATACAGAATATCATCAAGGATTCCTACTGATCTTCTTGGATATCTTCTCAGCCTGTGACAACCGTTAACCACAATATCCTCCTGCAGCGTCTTCGATCCACCAGAATCCAGAGTGCAGTTCTCCAATGGTTCAAATCCTATCTAACCAACAGACACCAACAGATAAAAATCAGCCCAAACACCTCCATCCCATACCAACAATCACAAAGAGCCCCCAAAGTATCCACCCTCTCAGCAGTCCTATTCAACCCCTCTGCTCAGTCATTAGATCCCATAACCTCAACATCCACATCTATGCTGACGACATCATGCTATATGGCACCTTCAACACAAAGCAACCCTCCTACTCTGTCCATCAAAAATGTTTCACTGATGTCTCCAACTGGCTGAAAAACAACAACCTAGCAACCAACTATAAGAAAACAGAAGCCCTCTTCATTATGAAAGACAACACCTTCTCCTCCAACAACCGCCATAACACATAACACACAAGTCAAGACCCAGATGGAAGTGAAATACAATATATTATTGTAAACCGCTCTAATGCTTCGGCCTGAGCAGTATATCAAATTCAAATAAACATAAACATAATACTCCGAAGCCTCTGAACCTGTGTCCCTGGTTTCAGGCAAAATATATTCAGGCTTTTTATACAGTTCCTGTATCACTTCCCAATGTCCTGGGCTAAGCCTAGGGTGTCGGCTATGTACTGTTTTATACTGAAAAGATTCCTCTTTCTTCAGAGATTTTATAGCGGCTCTATATAAACATTTTTCATTCAGAACTTTCTTCTTAGATAAACATTTTTCATACCTTGTATTGTAGGAATCCTCAAACGGTTTTCTTCTACTGCCTGTCTTTCCCATACAGCAGCTTTCTGAAATCTTTTTCCAGGAAAGTTTGGTTTACCTTGTGAACTTGGAGTCCCTTCTCCAAGTGAAGGTCTGGGCCTGTACCAGCTTAGCTTCTGGTTTGCCTGCGCAGCACGGCTTGGGTTCTCCAGCTGTCTCTCGTTTGACTCTAGATTACAGTTGCGCAAGTCTTTTGCCTCTGTGGACAAACAGCTCTCTCTCTTGTTTGAGCTGAGACCTTCCCAGGTCCTTCATCAGCTCCAGGGAAATCACCTTCCACTCGGGGTGGTTTGCTAGCGGTAGAGTAATCAGGTTTCCATTCTAACCTCTTTCTCTCTGTGCTGCAAGTGATCCTTCCCTTGCTTCTGCTGGACTTGCCTCCTTGGCCTGCTTCTCTTTCTCCACTGCTGCTCTTCTCTCTCTCCTTCCTGCCGACCTGTCTCCGGTCTTCCACACTCTCCTAAAGAAGCACTCTAGCCTTCAAGGATTGGAAGCTGGCTGGCCTTACCTCGTGACCAGCAGGGCGTGGCTACTCAGTCCCTCTGAAGTCGCTCTGGCTCCCTCTAGGTGGTTCCTCCGAATATTGCAGCTTGTGCACATCTTTTTCTCTGTTCAAAACATTTTCTTTTCTCTCAACAGGGTCTGCTGCATGACAATAGTTAACCGCTCTATATGAATGATACACTCAACAATTGTAAATTTGTATATAGTGATCCAACTTTAGTTATCCAATGCATGCTGTATATAGTAAAATATTACACTGCAATTGTTAACTGTTTTGTTTTATGTATACCGCTTTGACCTAGTGAAAGGCAGTATAAAAATACAGCTAAATAAATAAATAAACTCCAAACCTAGCATTTTTCCCAATGCATGTCACTTCAGATTACTTTTTCCCAATGTCCATCACTTTGTACACTATTTAGATTACCCATCTCCTAATATAACAAGATCCATTTACAGATCCTTTTAATTCTCTGCAATTTTAGCAGTTGTGAATACTTTTTTTCATTTGCAGATATGGCCACCTCACTCATCACTTCAACCTCCAGATCATTTATGAATATGTCAAAAAACCTAGTTCCCATTACAGACTCTTGGGGCACTTCACCACTGAACCTTTATCAAGGGGATAGCTGACCATTTTGCCCTACTCTGTTTCCTGTCTTTTCAGCATTGTCTTCTCTATAATCATAACAATAAGATATGTCATACTGGGTCTGACCAAGGTCCATCAAACCCAGTATCCTGTTTCCAACAGTGGGCAATTCAGATCACGAGTACCTGGCAGATTCCCAAAAATGCATATATCTTTATCTTTATATTTGCCTTCTTGTCCACCGCTGCACACTGGGTGGAGAGTCCCCACATAATATCCATGATGACGCGTAAATCCTTTTCCTGGGTATGATTCCTAATGTGGAACCTTACATCGTGTAACAGTAGTTTGGGTTGTTCTTTCCTAGGTGCATAACTTTTCACTTGTGCAAATTAAATTTCATCTGCCATTTGGATGTCCAGTCTTCCAGTTTATCAAGATTCTCTTGCAATTTTTCACAATCCTCTAATGCTTGAACAACTTTGAATAATTTTGTGTCATCTGCAAATGTGATCACCTCACTCATTATTCTCACTTCCAGGGAACTCAAAGACATTCTGAAAATTTGGATACATTATATCAGCCGGCTCACCATGGTCTACCTGTTTATTCATACCTTCAAAAATATAACAAATTAGTAAGACAAGATTTTCCTTGACTAAATCCATGTTGACTTTCTCCCATTAAACCATGACTATCTATATCTGTAATTATACTCTAAATAATAGTTTCTACCATTTTTCCTGATTTTGACAGGCTCACCGATCTGTAGTTTCCCTAATTACTCCTGGAATCCTTTTTAAAAATTGGCATTGCATTGACACATTCTCCAATCTTTAGGTACTGCAGATGATTTTAATGATAGTTCATAGATTACTTACTAATAGTAGGTCTGAAATCTCACATTTCAGTTTTTTCAGTACCCTTGAATGCATACCATCCGGTCCAGGTGATCTGCTACTCCTTAGTTTATCAAAGAGTTGTAACACCTCTTCCCAGTTTATTGATTTTGTTTCAATTCTTCTGATATACTTCTACAGGCATGGATAATATCCCTACACCTTTTTCAGTAAAGACATTCAGTCTCTCCTCTATGGCCTTGTCCTCCCTTAGCTCCTCTTTTACCCCTCTAAGATCTAATGGTTCAGCTGACTCTCTAACAGTTTTTTTTGATACAAATGTACTTGAAAAAAGCTTTTATTTTATATTGTTGCTTCCACGGCAAGCTTTTTTTCAATTCTCTCTTTACCTGCCTTATCAGTGCCTTGCATTTAATTTATCAGTGCTCATGCTGTTTCCCATTTTCGTAATTTGACTCCTTTATCCATTTCCTGAAAGATGCTTTTTGACTACAGCAGCCTCTCTGACCTCCTCTCTAGAACAGGCTGGCAGTTTTTTGGACTTCCTTCTATATTTCTTAAAGCATAGAATAAATGTAGTCTGGGCTTTAAAGATGGTATTTTTAAGCAACACACATGCTTGATGTAAACCTTTAACCTTTGCAGCTGCTCCTTTTAGTTTTTTCTTAATTATTTTCCTTATTTTATGATAGTCTCTCTTTTGAAAGTTAAAAAGCAGTACTGTGAATTTTCTTGCCATCCTCCTTCCATTTATTAAATCAAATGTGATCATAATAGGATCACAATTGCCAAGTGTCCTAAAACCAATTTTTCTTGCAGGAGATCCTGTGTTCCACTTAGGACTAAGCCCAAAATAGTTTCCCCTCCTGTCATTTCATTAACCAGCTGCTCCAAAAACAGTCATTTAATTCATGAAAAAACTTTATCTCTCTAGCATGCACTGCTATGACATTGACCTAGTCAATACTAGGGTAATTGAATCACCAATTATTACTGTGTTGCAACTTTTGTTAGTTTCTCAGATTTCTTTTAGCATTTTATCATATATCAGTTCATTCTGGCCAGACGGACAGTAGTATACCCCCTCTGCCATTCCCTTCCACACTCCGGTAACAAATTCCAGAGTTTGATTACGCATTGAGTGAAAAAATATTTTCTCTTATTAGTCTTAAATAGGTTACCCTGTAGCTTCATTGCATGTCCCCTGACGATGTAAACAATCAATCAATCTATGTTTACCCGTTCCACTCCTTTCATTAATTTATAGACCTCTATCATATCTCCCTTCAGCCATCTCTTTTCCAGGTTAAAGAGCCCTAGCCTTTTTAGCATCTCTTCATAGGAGTATCCTTCCATACCCTTTACCATTTTGATGGCTTTTCCTCTGTACCTTTTTTAATAATGCTATATCCTTTTAAAGATACGGCGACCAGAATTGCACACAATATTCAAGCTGCTGTCACACCATGGAACGATACAGAGGCATTATAATATCCTGTTTTATTCTCCATTGCTTTCCTTATGATACCTAGCATTCTATTTGCTTTCTTGGCCTCCACTGCACATTGGGCGGAGGGTTTTAACATGTTATTCACAATGACACCTAAATCTTTTTCGTTTTTGGTGGGTCCTAATGTGGAACCTTGCATCGTGTAATCATAGTTTGGGTTGTTCTTTTCCAAGGTGCATAGCTTTGCACTTGTCCACATTAAATTTCATCTGTCTTTTGGATGTCTAGTCTTCTAATTTATCAAGATCCTCTTGCAATTTTTCACAATCCTCATGGGTTTTAACAGCTTTAAATAGTTTTGTGTCATCTGCAAATTTGATAACCTCACTCGTTATTCCCATTTCCAGGTCATTTATCAATATGTTAAAAAAGTAGCAGACTCACTGGGGTACTCCACTATTCACCTTTCTCTATTGGGAAAATTGACCATTTTGCCCTACACTCTGCTTTCTATCTTTTAAACCAGTTCCTGTTCCACAATAGTATAACCGCTTCCTATCCCATGTATTTTTAGTTTTGCCAAACGTCTCTGATGAGGGACCTTGTCAAAGGTTTTCTGAAAGTTCAGATTCACTATATCAACCGACTTACCTTTGTCTACCTGTTTATTCACACTTTTAAAAAAACATAACAGATTAGTAAGACAAGATCTTCCTTGTCTAAAGCCATGTTGGCTGTCTCCCATTAAGTCATGACTACATGTTCAGTAATTTTGTTCTTTATGATGGTTTTTAAAACCATTTTTCCTGGCACTGATGTCAGGCTCACAGGTCTGTAGTTTTCCCGGATCACCCCTGAAACCTTTTTTAAATATTGGCATTACATTGGCCCTCCTCCAATCTTCAGGTATTACAGATGATTGGTACAAAAAAGATGCTCCAAGGACCAACATCTGCGGCTTAAGGGCCAAAAGGCCCTTCTGCACACCTGAGTTGGCCTTTGAAATGTCTGGAAATAATTGCACCCTTGTTCCTCCAGAAAAAGAAAGGCTTTGTTCTTAAAGTAACTTTTGAGGACTGAGATCTTGACCTATTCTGAGTGTAAAGTTACCATTAACGTAGCTCTGGTGGTAATAGTAGCCTGCGAATTTTCTAAGAATTGTGTCAGATTGAAATCAGTTCGAGGTTGCAAAACACCAAAACCCTCAGAGGATTCTCAAGAATCCTCACACCAAGCGCATAATAAACCTTGGAAAATACTATTGAAGCAGCGCCGGACAAAGCCAGTGCTTCTTTGAGGTACCTCCGGCGACAGTAATTGACAAAAAGGAAACGTTAAGAAGCAAATATTCTTTACCCTTATGCTATTTTCATACATTTCTAATTTACAGTGAGTAACAAGACTATCTATGACAGTGGGAGCACTAAATCCCTGCAGAGCAGTACGCTGATTCTCATATGGAATAGTTATCCGTACAAATTCTAGTGTGTTTTGTTTCCTGCAAAATCTTCATCCTGTGTGACTCAACACCCTCTAACATAGAACGCAATGCCTCTAACCATTTTTCTGTCCCTTGACTCTTCAACTTCTTAAGCAGTCTTTCATGAAGACCTTTATCAAACACCTTTTGAAAATCTAAGTACATTGTATCAACAAGCTCACCATTACCCATTTCCCTTGCATACACTTTCAAAAAAAATCTAATAATTGGTAAGCTAAGGCTTGCCTTTACTAAACCAGTGCTGGCTCAATGCCATTCTGCTTTGTCTTTCTATGTAGTTAAAAACATTTGTTTCATATCTGTGTACATAGATAACACCTCTTCTAACTGGCTACTGTCATGGTGTAGATCAGTTCAGAGCCTATGGAGATAGGAAAAGCTGAGCAAAACAGATCTGACATTGACAGCTCAGTGCAGCACATGGCCCAGAGTTGCTATAGGCAACATACACAAACTGCATCACAAGGTGTGAGAGCACGCCCGAATAGCAAGCTAGCTCACAGCTCATTAGATAATGAGGGGCAGCTGGGAGGGGGCGGAGCCCAAGCAAACACCAAGTCACATGCAGATAAAATTCACTTACCGGAGGTTAGTGAAGAGAGACCACCAGGGAAATACAGAACCATTGGTAACTGGGAGAGAACAGCTGGTAACTGGAGGACAGGAGGAACTTGGAAACCCGGTAGAACCAGAGCAGCTGAAGAAGCCCTGAGGAACTGCTTCAGAGGGCAGGGCACAGCTAAGCAAAAGCCCAATGAACTTTGCCAGGAAGGGGGCAGAGGAGATAATCCTAGACCCAGGCTTAGGAAAGCCAACCTACCAAGTAACAGGTACAAGGAAGGAGAGAGCTTCTACCCTGAAGGGAGTTTCAGGCCCAAGGAAAAACAGAGAGAGAAAAGCAGTAAAACGCTTTTGTCTTGGCAAGGCTCTGCTGTACCGAGAAACTCTGAGCAGAGAGAGTGTAAAGGTAGGCTTATTGCTTCTAATAGAGGAGACATAGAAAGTGAAGAATTTCCCTGCACTTACCAAGAGTTATGTGGCTCTCAAAATAGAAACTCCAGAGAATGCGGTAACTTCCCATTCTACTCTAGCTGTGAGGAGGAGGGGAACACTCTCAGCCGTACAGAGAGACTGTTTAAGAATAATGTGGGTTACAATCCAAAAGGACTTTATTCAGAAGAGGAGTGTGAAGAAATGCAATGTGATTTATATGAGGAGCCTGCTTCTGAGAATTGTATGGATTGTACATTTACTTTGTCTGATGAAATCACTTCTTTATGCTGAAGAGGTTTCTGGAAGTTTTTCTAAGGAAAGGAAGTGAAGAAACTTATCTTGAGTGGAAAGGACTGTTTAAACTACCTTTTTCTGTTCCACTGTTAAGCTGACGATAAGCAGTATTTTTGTTCCGTTTGTTCCTTTTATTTTGTGCCAGCCATATGGTCATTTTGTTCTTATATCCATTGCTTTGAAAATCCGCCCGGGAAGGGGAAATAAAAAGTCCTGTCTTAAGCCTTGCTACTCGACTACAACTTTATTCTTTCGTTAGCTTGTGGGACTACAACTCCCAGAGGGCATTGCAACGCCTATTGTACCACTCCCCTTGCTACTTAAGAGAACGCCCCGATGAAATACCCATGCTTTTAGCCTCTGGGGACGTTCACGGGTGACACTACCTATATATGGACATGCAAATTTGCATATGTAAATGGTGTATTTTACACTCACAAGTATTCTAAAATTGCCTTCATTGTGATTTCCTTTGGTCTGCTCCCCATCTTTCCTTTTATTTATTTTACTCTGTTTTCTCAGACTTTGTAATCTATGCATGAATTTGCTTGTTGATTGATATTATCCTAATATAGTCCTTTGCACATTTTTTCTATGGGGCATGTTTACTACAGTGTGGTAGCTGAAAGCGAGTAGCTTGTTGCTGGACTAACGCGCATCTTAACCCCACAGAAGGTACAATAAAGATGCATCCATGCTAAAAATCATTGTGCTACCAGAGTACCTCCGAAATAGACAGGATTAGAGCAGGAATGGGGTGGAGAGTGCACGGGATTAACCTCATGTGGCCAGCACAGATGCAGTAGTAGTGATTCTGACCAAAGAAGACACTGCTAGTATGAACATAGACAACACCTGCCTCAAACCAGGCTCTAGTTGCATATGCTGTAGCAGTGTGTTCCAAATGCATGATATATGTGCAATTCTCATGCTCCAAACTGCCCTGGGCCATCCCACACATACCAGCCCACAGAACAGATTTACGGTTGCACACATGGACTCAGCCTACATGCTGTCATCTGCAGCATGGAAGATGATGGCTCAGTCCTTTTTGCCAAACAGATAGCAGGGAGGTGGGCTCTTGCAACAATAGCAACAGGAGCACCATCAGCAGGGGACGGGGTCCATTGCCCTCTTGCTACCCTAGTGTTTATGTGGGTTGGCAAGGCTCCCCCTCTAAATGGATATTGTGGTGGCTGGAGGATAGCATATTCAGGGCAGCAACACAAGGTTGGATGTCCAGCACTGGCAAGGAGTTGGGGAGACAGAGTATTTTTCTCAGAAAGACAACCTGAGATGGGCCATATAGGCAGGTTGGAGATGACTGGACACAATTGGCGGTGGAGAATGCAAATCCACTGTTGAAACTACTGGCCATTGTAGGAAAGGCATACCTTTTTGCAGTCCAGCTACTGTGGGACCCTAGCCTGGGCCCTAGGGCATACAAGCATAGGGCTGCCTTGTAATGTCCTTAAATAAAGATTCTCTGACTGTCCCCTGTGGAATTCTGGGACTTGTAGTTAGGCTTTTCTTGAGCAAGGACAACATGTAGTGTGAGACCGTTGGTAAGGCATACAAGAATATTTATTTTTCTATGGGGATTTCCAAGGCATTAAAATTCAACACAAGGCATTAGGATACTTCTCCAACACAAAGGATAACAGAAGATAACTGGCAACTGAGGTAAATGGAAACCAAAAGTCCTGCTAACCTTAGCAGCTGTTTTTCATTAAACAAAACAGTACTCAGCACAGCTTCTTGTATCTCTTTCAAGCAAAAGGTAAACTTTCTTCTTGGCACAACTGTTTTCCCTTTTAAACAAACTTCTGGTAACACACAGCTTTTTGCTTTGGAAGAAAACTCTTACTTGGACAAACACATCCTTGGCTTTGGAAGAATATTAGCAGTTACACAGTTATGCACAATACAGCTTCTCACTCTTTCTCGGCTCTGCTTAGTAAGGCTCAGTCTTCTTTTAAACAGAATGAGCAATCCATTGGAGAGATTCCTAGGTCAGACTCTGGCACATAAGAATTGACCTGCATTTCCTCCTGGGCTAAAGAATGCTCATTGCCTTCTACAGTCTTAAAATCTTCCTCAGCTTCTCTGTCTTGTAGGAACTTTTGAAACTGACTCCATAGCAAATCTTTCTGATTGGGCACAGTTACTTTGGGAGAATAAGCCTTTCTCTCAGGGAACACTTGTGCTAATGTTTCTAGTGGTTTTAGCTCAGCTGCTCTGCTCACTGCTGGGGTTTGGCTTTTTCCACTCTCAAGCGTCTCCACCCACCTTCTGGCAGTTGTAGGGCTCAGGTCTGGCTCTTGTACACTAGCTGCTGCAAACTGTTCCTGTTTATCTGTAAGCTGTTCAGCTATATATCTGTTGGCTTCACTTCTAGGAGAATTTCTCAGACATCCACTGCTTCCTTTTCTACTGACCTCTTTCAGCTTCTGGAAGTCAGACTTCTTGTGCCTTTCTCCACTCCTTCTCTCATGAGATCTCTCCTGAAAGCCTTCCTGGAACCCTTCTTCCTCTCCAGGATATCCCAGGGCTCTGGGATATATCCTCCCACTGGAATCCCCTTGCTCCAGGATCTCTCCTTCTCCTGTGGAATTGACTCTCCCATCCTCTCCTCCTCTCTGGTCAAAGTGAGGTTTTAAAAAACATTTCTTCCCTGCCAAACCCTTGCCTTCGCAAAGGCCTTATCAATCAGTATCTAAGCCTGCCCCCACTTCAGAGTATGGGCGTGGCTTAGCCTCAGCAGAGACAGGATTTTTTTTCTTTCCTGCTCTGCAAGCTCTGTGTACAGCTTGTCTGTCACTTGTTTTAAAGGCAGAAACATGGTTTTCTTCTATCTCCATCTGTTCTTGGCTGCTCTCATCATCACACTACCACCACTTCATTATGAGGGTCTATGTATCAGTGCATATGTGCACCTGAGTGGATGTGCTAATACCATGGGTTTTTGTTCCTGGGGTCACATGGCCATTCACCCAGACAATAGAAGTGCATGTCTGTGACCCTCTGACTCAGAGTACATGCTTACACTTAAACCACTGAATGAAGATTAGTTCAGTTGTAGCTCTCTGGTCAATGTCCCCCTCCCCACTGGCATGTTACTTAATGGGTATGGTGTTCTTTCAACTTGGGGAGCATTTTCATAGGGTTTGGAGGCACTCAGTTACCTGAGAGCTGTTTGGCTGGAGCAGAGGCCTAAATGGGTTGCCCTTCTCCATGGTGGTATGTTGGTGTATGCACCCAGAACTCTCAACATGTGAGAGGCATGGGTGGATACTGTGGCTTGTCTCTCACCCTCCCCCCCCCCCCCAGGCAGTTGTTCAGCTCCAGAGGGTGTCCATCTCCTGAAATATTATCTGTGGTGTTGATATCCAATGTCTCTGACCTGGGGGATGGCTCTGGAAAATCTTGACCTTGATGTGCAGGAGAGCTTGGTAGAAGAGGTCAATACCTATTTGTCTTCACTCCTGTGTTGTTTCTGTGCTGGACAAGAAAATCTCCACAATAGGCCATTGCTCCTCCTCTTCACCCCATTAAAGGGGGTTCACCCTCCTCAATGGTGATGGTTCTATGCCAGGTGAATAGGGTAGTCATAGAAAAAGAACCAAACCCAACCCCAAGGCCTGTTATCCTGTCTATTGCACCCTAGGTTATCAGGCACCCTGGGTGTTGTAGGGTGAGGGGAAATCATACTCCAGTGCCCATATTCTGGCAGTGCTGACATTGCCTTCACCAGACAGGGGCCCCTTGCTCATATGGATGTACATTCTTGCTCTGACACCCACAGACACTGCTGCTGCACTGTCTCTAGCCATGTGTTTGCATGTCTCGCTTCCTCATACTTTGGTCCATATGTCTGAGAAGTGTACATCTTCTCTATTCAGCCTTCTTTAGCCTTCAATTGCAACTTGCACTATGGTCTATGGGTGGGGTTGGTGACCATCTATTGTTGATTGTTCTCTATGTTGAAGTATGGTGGACTGCTTTCACACATGTTGACAAGGTGATACTTCAGCGTTAGTATATAAGCATGGGGAGGATGTAGTTTGTGCCATTATATTGTACATTCACACAAGATACACAGTCACTACTACCACATACCTGACCGTGCTTAATGTGGCATTTCCTCCCCACCATAACAGCACACAATGCTTTTAGTGCATGGACTCCTCCTTTGCCATAGAAAAGCACACTAATTAGGCATTACTCCAGCACTCCCTAACTCACTTTAGTAAACATGCCCCTATATTTTCTAATTTACCAAAAGAGAGAAGAGAAAAATATCTAGTTTTGTATGAGCTTGACATGTTTAACCTGAATTTAGGAAACCTGCTGAAAATCTGTCTCTCATTCTTTAGCTTCATCATTTTCTTAAGAACGTGCACTTTTGGAACGTGCTGGGTGAAGAGATCCGTTTTGATGACAATGGTGATATCTCATCTGGATATAATATTATGACTAATATGATAGTTCATCTACCCAATGGGACACCGAATGAAGATATTGTTGGAAGTTATAACCCTTATGCTCCCCCAGGCCAAGATTTTACCATCAATGAAAAGGCAATTGTGTGGGAGAACACGTTCACTGAGGTCAGAAATAATCAATATTAGAGCATAAGGAAAGGCACCAAACCATGCAAATATCATGTATGTTGTCCTGTGGTGAGAACAACTACTATAGTGTTATTGACAGTTATAAATTCTTCTTTATACCAATATAACAGAGCAATAAACCTTGCAAATAGGGATGAAATCAATAAAAGAGAAAATGTTTTATATCTAGATAAAGGTGAGAGTACAAATTTACCCATAAAAGTTACCAGGAAGGGTCATATTGAAACAGGATAAAACAGAAAGTGAATCCTCAAACATTTCCAAAATGTGGCCAACAACTTCACCCCAACACCACTCCATAAAGCCCACCTTGAAACATAGAATTACTTAGTATTTTAATGCAATGGAAATATCACAGTCTATCAGGTGTTTGCTAGTATGTCTAATATAATAATTAGAGGCTTATATACAAACAGACTAAAGTTGAAAAAAAGCAAGCCACATGAATGTAGCAAGATATAAACTTGAGAATATACCACCTGGATTTAAAGACTGCCTGCAAAATAGATTTCCTGCTTTAGATGGAAATGACAGAGCTACAGAAGAGTTATGGGTTGACATCAAGACGGTAATGTTGGAAGAAAGTGAGAAGTCTCTGCAAAAGGTGAAAAAGCAAAAATGGCCAAAATGGATGACCGAAGAAATTCTGAAAATTGCCTAGAAATGCAGAGAAGCTAAAGCCAGAGGAGAAAGAGAGGCAATCACAGAACTCAGCTGAGATTTCCAAATGCAGCAAGATGAGACAAGGAGAAGTACTACAATAAACATGCAAGAAAACAGAGTCAGAAACTATTAGAGGAAGAACAAGATCTGTTTTCCGAAAGCAGTGAGAGTTAAACAAAAAATTCCAGCCTCAAACTGGAATGCAAGATGCTCAAGAATCCATGTTGGATGATGCTGAGAAGATCAAGGAGTGGAGGCGTGGCCTAGTGGTTGGGGCAAGGTACTTCAGGCCGGAAGGTCGAGGGTTCAAATCCCACTAGAGGACAGCAACTTTGGGCCAGAAGGACTGGGGTTTCTAGTCCCACAGGTGCTCCTTGTGGTCTTGGGCAAGCCACTTAACCCTCCATAGCCCATGTTACCTGTAAAATAGTTATCTCCAAGTTATAATGCCCTGTTCAATGTAATTTCAGTTTGTTCAATGTAAACCACACTGATGCAGAATAGCACGGTATATAAGAGAATATAAATAAATCAAGAAAAGCTGGAAAGAACATACAGTCATTATATCATAAAGATCAAGTGGACTAACAGCTGTTTCAACTTGTATCTTATGATCAGGAACCACTGGTGATGAAAAAAGAAGCAGCATTGAAAGCTTTATCAAAGAACAATGCGCAGGCAATGATGGCATTCCCACTGAAGTATTACAGAAATCGGATGCATCTATTACCATACTTACAAGGCTCTGCCAGGAAATCTGGAAGACATCTTGGCCAACTGACCCGAAAAGATCTGTCTTTATACCGATATTGAAGAAAAGTGATTGACTGACTGTAGACATTATCACACAATTGCTCTGATCCCACATGCAAGCAAAAACATATTTATATGTGTTTTTTTGACTATAGCAAGGTTTTTGCGCATGTGAACCATGAGAAACTCTGGACCACATTAAGAAGCATTTATATACCAGAACACCTGACAGTTCCTTTGCACAACCTTTACATTGATCAAGAAGCAACAATTCAAACATAACAAGGAGAAAAGAATGGTTTAAAATCAGCAAAGCTATACGACAAGGCTGCATACTTTCCCCCTACCTGTTTAATTTATATACAAAGCAAATAATCAGAGAAGCAGGACTGTATGAATTCAACCGAGGTATGAAGACTGGTGGAAGACTTATCAACAACCTTCGCTATGCTGATATCACATTACTAACTGAAACAGAAGATGATCTGAAACAATTGCTTCTCAATATCAAGGAACATAGTCTTAAAATTGGCCTTCACCTTAACATAAAGAAGACAAAGATCTTGACAGCTGGAAAAATCAATAAATTCATCATTGATGAAGAAATTGGAATAGTTGGCAACTTTAACCTACTTGGATCAACAATTAATAAAGAAACAAGCAGTCAAGAAATCCAACAACGCATTGCTATCAGCAAAATGGCTATGAAGGACAAGATTTTCAAGAGCAGAGAAGTCTCTCTCTATATAAAGATTTGACTTGTCCAAGCCATGGTATTTTCAAAAACATCTTATGGATGTGAGAGTTGGACAGTGAAAAAGATAGGAAGAAAATCAATGCCTTTGAATTATGGTGCATGCAAAGAATATTGTGTATACCACAGACTGCCTGAAGAACATCAGAACTAGAGGAGATCTTTCTTTAGAAGCTCAGATGACAAGACTTAGCCTTTCATACTTTGGACATATTATACAAAGAGAAAGATCACTAGAGAAAGACATCATGCTTGGCAAGGTAAAGGTCAACACAAAAAAAGCCAGCAATGAGATGGATTGATACAATAACAGCAGCTATGGGGCCACTCTATCAACAGTGAGTCACCTGACTGAAGACTGAACACAGTTTAGCTCAGCTATCTAGAGGGTTGCCATGAGTCGACATTGACTCAATGGCACTTAACAACCACAACTAAATAACTAATTTATAGAACAATATTTTGTTTATATATTATGACTTTCTCAAATACATTTGAAGCACAAATCCTGTGAGAGAATCAGTTGGACCATTACATTGCAAAGGAGTAAAAGGGGCACTAATGAGGGCAACGTCATAGCAGAGAAAAGCTCTGTTCCTGACTTGCATTTCTGAAAATGCCCATTCAGATGTGTCCAACACATCCAAACCCCAAGAGCCATTTTATAATGGATCGAATTTACAAGTGTCCGGTGCGATAATGTCTATGTTGCATAGCTGCATTACAAAGGCAGGTCCAGTGTAATGATAAAAAGACCCATATGCCTCTCTGATTCCAGAATGGTACAAAACATTTAAAACCATCATTGGAGTGCGCCAGTGAGCCCAATGGTAATGGCTGCCTCACCACAGCTCTACACCTACCTTCAACTGATCCAGCAAATAGCACCTTTAACACCATAGTCCCTTACTGTCGATTCACCTGCTGTTTTTGAGATACTTAGCTATGAGGAATGTCACAGGCAACAGATCTTTCTGATTGAGAACTGAGGCCTTCACTGCAGTGTGCTGCAAGTGGAACCAGTGCCACGGCGGTCACATATTGAGTTTGCACAGCATTAGAGAGGAGGGAGAGATGGCGGTCTTTTGGGGCTGAGATAGCAGTCTGTGGATGAAACGAACCGTGCCTAGAAAAATCTTCTATTGGAGCATGTTTGGAAATACAGCTGGAAGGCTCCACCAATGACTAACAATGTGCGACACAACCCCTCCTACTATGAGGCAAGTCTGGTGAGGACGTTTTATCCTGAACAGTGAACAGCATAAGAATTCCATGCAATCTGGGGGCCATATATGATCCTCATTTTTCTAATAGCCTGGCAGTAATAAGAATGGAAGCATCGCCCCTTGATAAATAATATAACAAGTTGTATATCTGTGATAGGTAGCATGCAGCCTCTCTTGTGTGCATATTGGACAATATTTTGTGGTCAAAAGCAGTGTCCTAGAAAATTGCAGCACAAATTACATGCATTTGGATGAAGGCCCAGTCAATGGCTGGTGCTCCCTTGTGTCTTACCACCTAAGAAACTGTTCTTTGCCCTGGCCTGAGATTTTTGCCCTCCCTGCTCTTGATACTGGTAACCTCTTTTGGGGCTATTGTTCTATATCAATTCTATCTTTGTTGACTCCTTGGTGGAGGTCTGGATCAGTATATGTGGGATTATGAGGCAGAGCTAAACTGTATTAGTTGATGGAGCAAGCTCCTTCTCCCTGTGGGACTGTCGAGTTGGTAGAATATGGAACAAAAGGCTAGCTATGCTGAAGCCCAGGCAAAATTTAGCAATGCAAGTGGGCGGGTCTGAAGCTGTGCCATGCTGGAGGTGCTGGTCACCAAGGCGGGCTTTCTGGAAGTTTATGAGTCCCCAGGAGCAAGTTTTAGGTATGCATTGACAGAACCCACAGGGGATTTTGCAGCTATGTGAAGAATTCAGACTCTTCCAGGCCCATAGTGTCCTTCATTCATTACTTTGAAGATAAATAGACTCTCTTGCAACATACCAGAGATCTTTCTCCATATGCTCTTGAAAAGAGACAATTTTCACTTATTAACACACAGTCTTCAGAACAAAGAGATTTAAGTACAACTGAGGCTTCCCCTTTGCCCGGTTTTGTGAACTTGAGAACAAGTCCTATCACATTTCTGAGTTGAAGGAGTGTTTAGATCTTGTGGAAGAACTGTCTGGAGCAGATGCAGAATGGTTAACTGTGGGATGTTGTGAGGAAAGAGTTCTGATTTCCTCTGAGAGGGCACAGAGAGTACTTTTATGCTTGAGCTACTGTCATACCTTTTCTTATCTGCCCCTTATTGCAAGGGTTGGAAAGTGGTGGGGGGTTGCAGGTGTTGATGGAGAGTGCATGTATTGGGAAAGTACACTGTCAGGTTCGGGGGGGGGGGGGGGGGAGCAGGGAGAGCCCAAGGGTTTCTTCCTGCACAGACAGAAGCCCTGGCCATGTCATCTCCCCCTCCCCACAATGCCAAGCCTCTGCCCCCACTGCTGTTGATTCCATCAGCAGGATGGGGCGGGGGGCGGCTTGGCTTGGCTTGGCAGGACAGTGGCAGACCATGTGCTTTGGCACACATGGCCTGATGCTTCTAACCCCCCACTTCTGTCACAACTTCCGGTTGCCCATCTAGCCCCCCTAGTGGATGGAACAACCATGGGGGGAGGGAGTCAGGGTGTATTGTATCCCCAGTGTAACTGTGGATCATTCTAAGGTAAGGGGGGAGAAGGGGGTTTGGGACAACTGAGTAAATGGGTTTCTTCTTTCTGTGCCTTCCTACCAATGTTATTTTATTTATTTATTTATTTATTTAATTGGATTTTTATACCGCCTTATCATACAATCAAAGCGGTTTTGTTGCTTTAATTCACTCACACAGCCTTGGGGTCATCTGCACAGTGGTTTTTCTGTTTTACCCCTCTGCCTATGCATTGGAGTCTTCCTGATAATGTTGGTGGTGTTTTACTCCTCTCAGTGCCTTGGTATGCTCCACTATTTATGATGCTCATTTGCCCCCGTTCTTATTACTATTTTGCCCTTTTGATGGTAGGTGCTGATTCTCTTTCTGCCACTGGTGCCCTGAGATGTTGTGACTCTCTTGATGATGTTTAGCACTCTTACTGATGCAGGGCCATTCCCAGAGTTGGTTCAAGGTGTTGAAAGCCTAGAAAGATCTTATGTATTACATGCTCCCCATGCCCCCCCATGGTTGTCAAAATGTATTGTTTAGCTTTGCATGCCCTGCTCTTTGCGCCCTCAGAGATTTCCACCCTCGGCAATTGCCTAGTTTGCCTGATATTTTCCGAGCACTGTAAGATTACTTCCATCAAGTTTTAAGCAGCTTTGATTGAAAATATATAGCAAGACTGATTGTCCCATTGTAAAATACCTCCCCCCACAGACTTGAATGGGGAGAAACAGGATGAATACACAAACAGATTAGATCTGAGAACTTATTGAACAGGTATATTCTGATTAAAAGCAAATAAGCACAAAGATTTTGTTGTGTACATGTCCAGGAGCTAATCACCTCGTTACAACTTTATAACCCTTGAGGAATTCTCAGGATTATCAATCTTTTCATACAATGATAGATTGATTTTGTCAAGGCCAAATGGGCAGTTTCTATACCAGAAATCTAAGTCAACCTGTACTGTATATGGTACTCATATGTGACGCTATCTTCTGAAAATTTACATACATATAGAAGTGAATTAGATGAAGCACCTTCCCTCTGTGCTGCCATATCCCAAACACCTTCTGACACAATTTTCTTCTTAAACTGTTAACTTTAAAGCTAGCATTTATAATGTATTTAATTCTTTCTAGCTGCCAGATACAGTTCTCAAGTCATTCCCAGCCCAACTTAAATTTCAGATTTCAGATAGGAACTTGTTTCAGAATTTCTTTTGTAAGAGAGGATTTATAACTCAGCACTGTATTCTGCTGAAGGGTTTGTTAATGAGCTTCTGAAGGTAAAATGTCTGGACTGGTCCATAAGTAGTGTGATAAGGAAGCTTATCATAGCTCAGGTAGGAGCTATAGAAAAGATGATGTGACTCTGAACAAGCAACCTGTCAGTTCTGGTAGAAGCAAGAAAACAGAGTTTTCACATAAAAGACTACCAGTCCCAGAATGCACCAGGTTTCCAGCAACCATGAGAGGGGCTGAAGTGAGAGAATGTGTGTGCAATCAAGAGAGCTATGAGGTAATCCCTAAGCACTCATCTCAAAGGGCAGGGCCTGATTCAACACAGCTGCGCTGTGTTAGGGAGCAGCACACGTTAGAACAGGATAAGAATAGAGCTTATTCTTCAGATAACAGCTTCAGAGAGGGTTGGAAGAACAGCTTCAGCAAAAGCAACGGCTACAAGCACCAGTATCACCTGGAGAAACAGAAGCCAAGCCAAGCCAAGCAGATAGAGAGAGAAGGAAACTCTCTGGAAGGAAGAGAAGAAAGGCCATTGGAAGGTCTGGGAGATTCCAAGGCAGTACTCATACTGGGAGGTATTCCAAAAGCCAGCAGAGTCCATTGGACTGGATTCAGCCAGAGGAATGGAGTGGCAGAGATAGGAATCACCAGTGGCTACCTGGAAGAGAGAAGACTGCATGTGGAAGGGACTTTCAGACCAAGGCCAGAAGGTATGTGAGAGGAGATCCAGTGTCCAGGGATCAAGATTGGAAGGCTGGACATCAGAATTGGATTACATATTGGCCAGGCTATACAGAGAGAAATAATGATAGCAGGAGAGGCTCAGGTATGAACACTGATCCAGACCCTATCTATAATAGAGAATGGCAGCAAGGGAATAAGCATTCTCATGATAGTGCCTTAATGAAAGACTCATCTGTGCCAATGTATGATATTGATCCTATGATTGTTGATGAAGGGGGTGATACAGCAGATGAAAGTACAGTTTATATGGACTGTTCTCTATCTAAATGCTATTACTAGTTTTCTCTGAGCAAACACATCAGCCATCACAAAGAAACCTAACTTTGTTCTTTATTTCCACTGCAAACAGCTCTTAAAGCAGGATTTGGGCTCACACAGTAGCAGCCAGCCAGCTAAAGGCTTTCAGCTGGTCCATTGATAGTAATTAGGGCTGCACCTGATTGTGTGTGTGAGCAAGGGAGAATCACTGCTGAGATGGGCGTGGAAAATAAGCAGAAGTTAACCTAACCAGCAAAGTTTATTGTTTTCCTTGTGCCTTTGTATTTGGTAATTATTTGCTAAGAAAACATTAGCTAATTGCCTGACAAGCTGAAGGTTGTTTCTGGTTTACTTTGTGACTTTTTGTTATCCATTTAAACACTGCAAGCAAGTAACCTCATTTATAGTGCTATCAAGCATACATGTGCTGGGTGAATTAAACCCCATCAATAAAAGTAGTATTTTATTGATCTTACCACTTGGTTTCACAACTCAAGTTATTGTCATCAGCTGTGTTTGGGAGTGAATGAACTACAATACCCACAATACCTTGCAAGAATCATATGAATATATGCATCGTCAAGATTGTATAAGTTCTCACCCTAGGCAGCCGTCTGACAGTAGACATAAAGGAAACAATACTCTTTCCAGTTATCCACATTTATTTCTCATTGCATAGACACCTCCACAGTCCAGATGCAGCCAGAGCTGTCCGCCGGGCTTTAGGAAATTAACCAGGGAAGGAAAGCCCATCTGCTGCTATGACTGTGTTCCATGTCCAGCCGGAGAGGTCTCCAACCAAAGCGGTGGGTGATATATCACATTCTACATGCGCATTGTCACATTCTAAATAATTTTATTCAAAAGGAAAAGGGGCAGGGTCAAAATTAGAATCACAAATTAAACACTTCCTTATCCCTTGGGCTCTGAATGTTATGTGCCCGATATTCGAAGCGATTACCACAGTTAGCAGACCTGCAGGTGCCGCCAGTGAATGCCTGGATGCTAGTCAGCTAGTATCAGAGCACTCCAGGGGAGGAGAGGAGGCGGCAGCCGTGGATTAACAAGCAGCGATGATACTCAGCCACTGCCCTGCTATCCCTAAGCAGTGAGTTATGTACTTTAAAGGAAGGCCAATCCTTGGCTGCAGAAGCTAACAGGACAGTGACTGTATATTGCCTCTCTCCCATCGACCAGATATTCAATGCCAGTGACTGGATATGGCCCTGGCATTGAATACCTGTGTCTTAGGTTTAGTGACACGGCTAGCCATTTTCCTAAGGTTAGCTGCCGCCACTGAACATGACTCCCCTGTATTTCTTTATATTATTTATTTAATAATTTTTCCTAAAAAAGCAAGCTTAACTCACTTAAACATAGGTAAAAGCATTGTAGAGTATTTATTTTATTTATTATGTATGTATTACATGCATCACCAAACAAAGAACAAGGAATCACAATTTAGAAATAGGAAGAGAATAATTAAACTGGGAACCCCAAAAGCCAAACTTGGAATGTACTACAACACTGCAGAAATAAAACTATAAATTAATTTCCTCTTATACTAAACAAAGCATAGACGTTAATGATGCACATTTACCGGAGCTGACATATTCCAGTTAATAAATTCAAAATAAAGAGATATTTTTCTACCTTTTGTGCATTTTTTTCAGTTGCAATTGCTCCAGCCACTTTCTTCTGGTTTCCTCGTGACGTCTGCTAACTCTCCATTGTCTGCTGTCCATTTGTCCTTTCTTCTCTCTTCTAGTTTTTTTCCATTCTCTCTCTGCATTTGCTTTAACAAACTAATCTTTCTCCTTTTGCTCTTTCCTCCATCTCTTTCTTTATTCCTTTTTCATCCACTCAAATTTAACCCCTCCATCCTCAATCCCCACTTACTCTCCCAATACTCAGCCAATTGTAGATTTTTCTTCCCTCCCACACAAAATATGTTTCCCCTCTCCATTTCACTCTGCAAGCCCCATCCCATTCTAATCCTCCCCCAACATCAGCTCCCTTCTAGTTCCAGCCCCACCCAGCATCCTTTCCCTTCTAGTCCCCCCCATCAGCCCATTTCCAATCCTATCCTAGCCCCACCATCAGCCCATTTCCAGTCCTAGCTCCCTCATCCATTTCCAGTCCTATCTGAGCCCCCCATCAGCCCATTTCTAGCCCTTTTCTATCCCCGCCATCAGCCCATTTCCAATCCTAGCTCCCCTCTACTTAGAATATTTCCAATCCAAGCCCCCCTTGAGCCTATTTCCAATCCCAGCCCCCCATCAGCCCATTTCCAGTCCTAGCTTTCCCCCCACTCAGCCCATTTCTAATCCAAGCCTTCCTATGAGTCTATTTCCAGTTCTAGCCCCTCCACGAGTCCATTTCAATCCAAGTCCCCACCATAGCCCATTTCCAAACATAAGAACATAAGATATGCCATACTGGGTCAGACCAAGGTCCATCAAGCCCAGTATCCTGTTTCCAACAGTGGCCAATCTAGGTCATACGTACCTAGCAGTTTCCCCAAAAGACACAAGTTCCACAATGCTTGTACTGGGTCAAGCATTGATATCCTAGGTCTCTTCTTAATAATGGTTATGGACCTTTCCTTCAGGAACTTGTCCGAACCTTTTTTAAACCCAGTTACACTAACAGCATTTACTACATCCTCTGGTAACAAATTCCAGAGTTTGATTACACGTTGAGTGAAAAAATATTTTCTTTTATTAGTCTTAAATAGTTTACCCTGTAGCTTCATTGCATGTCCCCTAGTCTTTCTATATTCTGATAACAAACAATCTACGTTTACCCGTTCCACTCCATTCATTAATTTATAGACTTCTATCATATCTCCCCTCAGCCGTCTCTTTTCCAGGTTAAAGAGCCCTAACCTTTTTAGCCTTTCTTCCTAGGAGTATCCTTCCATCCCCTTTACCATTTTGATGGCTCGTCTCTGAAGCTTTTCTAAAATCGCTATATCCTTTTTAAGATACAGCAACCAGAACTGCACACATTCAAGGTGCGGTCTCACCATGGAATGATATAGAGGCATTATAATATCTTTTGTTTTATTCTCCATTCCTTTCCTGATACCTAGCATTCTATTTGCTCTCTTGGCCGCCGCTGCACACTAGGCCGAGGGTTTTAACATGTTATCCACAATGACGCCTAAATCTTTTTCCTGGATGGTTGTTCCTAATCTGGAACCTTGCATCGTGTAACCATAGTTTGGGTTGTACTTCCCTAGGTGCATAACTTTGCACTTGTCCACATTAAATTTCATCTGCCATTTTGATGCCCAGCCTTACAATTTATTAAGATCCTCTTGCAATTTTCCACAATCCTCGGGTTTTAACAACTTTAGTTTTGTGCCATCTGCAAATTTGATAACCTCACTCATTATTCCACTTTCCAGGTCATTTATGACTATGTCAAAAAGCAGCAGACCCAGCACAGATCCATGGGGTACAACAATAGTCACCTTTCTCCATTGGGAAAATTGGCCATTTAGCCCTACCCTCTGCTTTCTATCTTTTACCCAGTTCCTGATCCACAGTAGTACACTGCCTCCTATCCCATGACTCTTTAGTTTTGCCAAAAGTCTATGATGAGGGACCTTGCCAAAGGCTTTCTGAAAGTCCAGATACACTATATCAACCGACACACTATATCAACCGACTCACTTTTGTCCACCTGTTTATTCACACCTTCAAAAAAACATAACAGATTAGTAAGACAAGATCTTCCTTGTCTAAAGCCATGTTGGTTGTCTCCCATTAGACCATGACTATCTACATGCTGAGTAATTTTATTCTTTATGATGGTTCCTACCATTTTTCCCGGTACTGACGTTAGGCTCACCAGTCTGTAGTTTCCCGGATCACCCCTCGAACCTTTTTTAAAAATTGGTGTTACATTGGCGATCCTCCAATCTTCAGGTATTAGAAATTTTAATGATAGTTCACAGATTACTAATAGCAGGTCTGCAATGTCATATTTCAGTTCTTTTAACACCCTTGGATGTATATCATCCAGCCCAAGTGATTTGTTACCCTTCAGTTTATCCAATAGTTGTTATACATCTTCCCGATGTATCGATATTTCCTTCAATTCTTCCGCACCTTTAAATACCACTTCAGTCATGAATACTAAATACCACCAATCCTAGCCCCCAACAGTCAATGACAGTCCTATACTAGCCCCTCCATCAGTCCATTTCCAGTCCTAGCTCCCCTCCCACAGTCCATTTCCAGTCCAAGCCCCCCTCCCCATCAGTTATTTCTAGTTCAAGCCTTCTCTCCTCAGTCCATTTCCAGTCCTAGCTCCCTCCCCTCACAGTCCATTTCCATTCCAAGCCCCCCTCCCCATCAGCTATTTGCAGTTCAAGCCCCCATCCACTCAGCTCATTTCCAGTCCTAGCAATGCCCCCAGCCTATTTACAGTCCTAGTAACCCCCCCCACCATTTCCCACAGTCCATTTTCAGTCCTAGCAACACCCCCAGCCTATTTTCAGTCCTAGGAATCTCACAGCACATATCTAGACAGTTAGACAGTTTTTTTGTATACCGCCTTATCCTTCAATCAAAGCGGTCATGACACAAATTGGGGGATACATTTAACACACAGGGATATGAGACACATACACTAATACTTACAGGGAACATGGGCAATGGAGGGTTAAGTGGCTTGCCCAAGACCATAAGGAGCATCTGTGGGACAAGAAACCCCAGTCCTTCCGGCCCAAGGTTGCTGTCCTCTAGTGGGATTTGAACCCCCGATCTTCCGGCCTGAAGTACCTTGCCCCAACCACTAGGCTACTCCTCCCTCCCTAGTATCTAGTCCTAGTAACCCTCCCAGCCCATTTTCAATCATAGTAACCACCTCCACAACCCATTTTCAGTCCTAGCAAACCCTCACAGCCCATTTCCAGTCCTAGCAACCCCCAGCCCATTTTCAGTCCTAGCAACCCCCACAGCCCATTGCCAGTCCTAGTAATGCCCCCCAGCCCATTTTCAGTCCAAACCCCCCCTCCCTCCACTCCTGAAGAGCCCTGCCACTAGCTAAGAGGGAGCTGGAGAGGTCCCAGCTCACCTCTACAGCTGCCAAAGTGAAACGCACCTTTTCTCTTCACTTTGGCAGCTGTACTGACATTTAGAATTCTGCCATGCTGAGGTCAAAGGGGACTTCCTGTTTCCCGCGCTTGGTGCAGTAGCATTCTAAACGTCAGTACAGCTTCCGAAGTGAAGGTAAAAGACGCACTTCACCTCAGCAGCTGTTAGAGGCCACCCTGCCTGCCGGTCTTCAATGCAGAATGTTGTTGGCGCGGGGCCCCCTGAAACGCGGGGCCCTGTGCATTCTTGCTCAATGGACAGGCCAGCCCTGCATGGGATGGAGGTTTGATTGAGTGGGTGGGGTGATGTATGAGAGTGGTCGGGAAGGGATGAGTCCAGGAGGAACTTATTTTTGCTGGGAATTTGCGTTGTAAGTGATTTGGTTTGGAAGAGGGGTCTGTGACCCTAAGAGAAGTGCTGTCTTATTTTGCAGTTTCTGTGTCATGGTTTTTGGTTGTTCTTTGCTATTTTCTGATTCCATCCTTTAAAGATACAATGGGTGGAGGGGGGCAGGGTTAGGAGGGGGTAGAGGATCGGTGGGTTGTTACGGCTGGTGGGTTTGGACATGAGGAAGTTCTTATGGTGGATCAGCTGTAAGGGTCAGGAATAGACTTCTTTTTGGAGAGGGTGTTTTTCTCTCTTCAGGGGTCTTGCTCTTTACTTTCTATCCTTGATATACACTTTCTCTAGTTATAATTAAATTATTTCATGGAATGTCCATGGGCTACATAACCCGGTTAAATACCATTGGGTCCAGGACCAGATCCTTCGTGAGAAAGCAGATATTGTCTCATTACAAGAGATTCACTTTGCGGGGCAGTACCATTTTAAATTTGCTCCCCTTAAGTTCTCCCAGATCTTTGTTGCCAATTTTATCTCTTGCAAGTTTGAGGTGGCAATTCTCATTTCTCACACATGCCCATTTCAGTTGATCAATGAGTATAGTGACTCAGAGGGTAAATTACTCATTCTCCATGACTCCATACTTATCTTAGTTAATGTCTTTATACCTCCTTTGCTGATTGGCAACTCTCTTCGGGAAGTTTCTGAGGCTGTGCAGCCTCTACACCAAGGTCAGATTCTGCTTGGAGGGGATTTTAGTTATGTGATGACTCCATTAGATCACACCGGTATGAGATTCTCGATTTCTAAACCAGCTTACCAGCTGGTTGACATGCTATTGAGCTTAGATCTTTGCGATGCTTGGCGGACTTCTCATGCCCAGGTATGCGATTAAACTTATTTTTCGCAGGTTCACAATAGCCACTCTCACATAGATATGTGGTTTGTGAGGAGGAAGATGGTAGCGGCAGCGATTCTTCTGAATGTGCCTTTCCTTTATGCTTTGTATTACCTTTCTGCTGTTTTCCATGACACACATCACATAAAAGGAAGGCAAAATTGCAGGTGGATCCAGTTCTTCCAGTGCAGAAGACCGAAGCAGCAGCTGGAGGTTCTCTGCTGTTTAATTCTGGCAAGCTTATCCTGCGGATGGTACTGCCACTCTGCCCCGGAAGTGCCGGGTTTATCAAACAATGCTATAGTTTTGAAAATGTTCTGCGGCTTATCAATGCTGTCCATGGTCTTCGATCTAAGTCTGAGCAATATGCTATAATGTTAGATGCTTTTGACAAGGTGGAATGGCCTTATTTATTTAAAATCATAAAGTCTTTTGGCTTTGGATCCTCCTTCTGGACTGCATAGCTGCCCTGTATGCTAGATCCCAAGCCTCTGTTTTGGTAAATGGCTTTCTTTCTGCTCCTTTCTGTTTCAGGAGGGGCATTAGACAGGATTGCTCCCTATTTCCTCTTCTCTTTGCTCTAGCTATTGAACTCCTGACAGCCCATGTTTGCCAGCGTGCAGTGGAAATTGGTATACCCTTGGGTGCTGGCTGGCAAGCCATCTCATTATATGCTGGCAGCACTTTAATCTACCTTTGAGAGCCTGCCACCTCTCTTCCAATAGTTGTAGACATTCTGGATTGTTTTTCCCATCTTTCTGGCTTTACAGTCAACAAACAGAAGTTAGTGCTGCTTTCTTACCTTTCGGGGATTTCTTTGCCTGCTGCTTCAATCCCTGTGGATTTTCAGATGGTACAACACTTTCGATATTTAGGGGTTCTGATTCCTCAGGACCTTGCATACCTGTACTCACTTAATTATGGGGCCCTCCTCAGGAGTGTGCGCTAGGATGTGCATTCTTGATGCTCCGCTTCTGTCTTTTCGTTGGGATAGGTCAATATTCTTAAAATGTTACTCCTCCCATAGCTTTTATTCTTATTTACTCATCTTCTGATTGCCATTCCACACATTTTCTTTTTGAAACTTTAAAGGGCTATTTATTACCCCTTTTCTTGGGCAGGATCACAGACCGAGGATTAGCTGGGAGGTCTTGATTCATCCAAAACGTTCCAGTGACTTGGATCTCCCTGATTCTGAGTTATACTATAGGTGTTCCTGTTTGTGGGCCTTGCATGTGTGGGTCCATTCCCTAGACTCTGAGTAGATCGCCCTGGAAAGGGAGTGGATAGCTCTGATTCTCTTGGATGTGATCCTTTTCCTTCAAGTTCGGGTGATGCATACTTAGTGCTATCACATCCCTTTCTCAATCCCTTTTGGTGAGTTTGGAATGCTATCAGTAATAAACTTTGCTTGTCCTCTCAGTTCTCACCTTATTCTCTGCTCTCTTCTTTTGCTTTTGTTCAGGATTTTGGGCAACAGCACCTTTTTGTGGTCAGTATCTATGTGTGTTGGCTCTTTTCAACAAGTCCATCATGATTTTGAAAGCCCGTCTGGTACAACTTTGGGGGACATCATTGCCCGACTTCCAGTACTTCCAGCTTCGTCATAGTTTTGGCACTTTTTCCAACCAGGTGGATGTATTGCACCCTCCTTGCTCTTGGGAACATGTTCTTTTCGACTTCATGCATCTTCAATCTTTCTTGGCTTGACTTTATAGAGCACTTGCTTCCAACAGTCCCTGCTCACCAGGGGATCATTGTTCCTAGGAGATGGAAGTTGGTCTTGCCTGACAAGTCTGAGGATTTCTGGGATGAGGTCTATAGCTACTCTAAATCTTGTTCCATCTCTCTTCCCTAGTGAATACACAATTACGGATTTTGTTTCACATGTCTGTTCTTCTGATGGATCTCTTCTGATGGAATCGTGCTGAGGCTTTGCTGGAGATTATGTGGCCGAAGAGGTGATTTTGAGCATATGTGGTGGTCCTGTCCTCATCTGCAGGAATTTGGACCCTTGTGTATAAGTATATTACTCACTCTTTGGATGTTCGTTTTGCCTTTAACCTTGAATTCTGTGTGTTGGGTTTCCTGCCCTCTGATCTTCTCAAGGATCAGTCTAGGTGTATTTCTAATTGTTTGCTCCTCCCAGCTTGGTTGGTTATAGCGCAATTTTGGAAGAGATCTTGGGCCCTCTCTTTCAATGAATGGATGGTTAAAGTGTGGGATATCTACCATTTGGACAAACTCACCGCAGGAGAGCACGGCCATCCATTTTGCGGTGATACTTTGTGGACTCGGGTGTTACATTGTGAGAGTTGATGGGAAGTTTCTTGAGAAGCTGAAGGTGGTGGGGGGAGGGGGGCAGCATATATAGTGAGTATCTTTTATGGATGCTGTCAAGCCTTCCTGAGGGTTTTAGCTGGGGGCTAGCAGACTACATCTCTGGGAATGTTTTCTCCAGTATGATGATGTTTTCTTATATGGTACAGTTTGTCTCTTCATTAATGGTACTCAGTATTGTGCGTCTGTGATTGCTGATGTATTTTTCGATAATAATTGAGATTGTTTTGTCTTGTGTTTGTGATTACACAATACAAAATTCACAGCACAAAAAAAGAATTGGGCATTTCCAATTTTTCAGCTGGTGCTCAAATGATTTCAATAAAAATATCAGTTGCGGTCAAACCACCATTTGCTCCCCCAGCTGGACCTCCAGCTTCAGTACTTGTCATGGCTATCAAACACACATACAGCTGATGCTCAAGATAGTGCTGAGTCAGAACCAGAGGGGGGCAACCGGAGCTGTTCTTCTGCTCAATTCCAACAAAGGGGTCACTTCATCACAGTTCAGAGTCACACAGCAATGGCGATGTGCTTTTGTTTGAAATGAAATACGAAATCTCAACACATTTTCCTATATTGTTTCATTATCAAAATGGAATGAAAGAAAAATGAATACAAATCACTTTTGTTTCTTATTTCATTTTCAAGTAGAAGAAAGCCCTGACCAACAAATTGGGGTCATGATATGTATGAATTGAGTTTTGAAGATTTCAAGAATTCTTTAAAAAACAAATTAAAGTACAATGGACCTTGGCAATATGTCAACAGCATGAATTAACAGATATTAAAGAGTCCAATAGTTTAACTACTGGCAGGGTCTCCCAAGATGGACAGGTCTCAGCTGAGATGCCACACCAAGACAAACCACCCATCTGGGCAGCAGCAGAATGGGATAGTGTTGATGGCGGAGGATCACATTTCCTTGACAACAGCAACACCACCAAACTTAAACTACGCGGAAGAAAGGCCCGGCAATCTACTTCTGTATCTTGCCATGAAAACCCAATGGATAGTTACAACAAAAAAAATTGTGCTGTAGTGCTGGAAGATGAGACCCCCAAGTTGGAAGGCACTCAACTAGATACTGGGGAAGAGCTGAACACTTTTCAGAGTAAAGCCAGCATTTATGATGTGGTTGCATCAAAGCCCTCGGGACATCCGACTGCTGATGTAGCTGCACATGAAATGAGAGTCAGAAGCTGTAAAGATGTCTTACACATTGGAACATGGAACGTACGAAGCATGAACCAAGGGAAGTTGGAGGTGGTCAAGAATGAAGTGGAACATGTACAATTTGATCTGCTGGGTGTCAGCAAACTGAAATGAACTGGCATCGGGTACTTTGCATCAGATGATCACATGGTCTACTATGCTGGAAATGAAAGACAAAGAAGAAATGGTGTTGCATTTATAATAAAGAAGAAACATGCAAGAACTGTAATGAAATACAATGCAGTCAGCGAACGCTTAATCTCTATTCGTCTACGAGGAATGCCTATCAAAACAACTATAATTCAATTATATGCCCCAACAACAGCTGCAGAAGAGAATGAAATTGAAGAGTTCTATGAACAAGTACAAGCTGAAATTGACAGAACATGCAAACTGGATATCCTGATAGTCATGGGTGATTGGAACGCAAAGGTTGGCAACAAAGAAAAAGTAGTTGGAAAATATGGACTTGGCAACAGAAATGAAGCTGGAGAAAGACTGATTTTTGCAAGACCAACGATCTATTCATCTCGAACACCTTCTTCCAGCAACACAAGCGGCGACTGTACACATGGACTTCACCCAATGGATTGTATAAAAATCAAATTGACTACATCTGTGGAAGTCAACGATGGAAAAGCTCTATAACATCAACAAAGACAAAACCTGGAGCTGACTGTGGTACAGATCATCAACTACTAGTATGCAAACTCAAGCTAAAGCTGAAAAAGAGCAAACTACTCATGAATGCAGCAAAATATGACCTTGAGAATATACCACTGGAATTTAAAGACTGCCTGCAAAATCGATTTGCTGCTTTAGATACAAATGATAAGAGTTCCACAAGAGTTATGGAATGACATCAAGAAGGTTGTGTTGAAAGAAAGCGAGAAGTCTCTACAAAAGGTAAAAAAGAAAAAACAGCCAAAATGGATGACGGAAGAAACTCTGAAAATTGCCCAGAAACGCAGAGAAGCTAAAGCCAGAAGAGAAAGAAGGACAATCACAGAACTCAGAGATTTCCAACGTGCAGCAAGACAGGACAAGGAAAAGTACTACAATGATGCATGCAAGGAAATAGAAGCAGAAACTATTAGAGGAAGAACAAGATCAGCTTTCCTAAAGCTACGAGAGTTAAAGAAAAAGTTCCGGCCTCGAATTGGAATGTTACAAGATGCTCAAGGTTCTATGTTGAATGATGCAGAGAAGATCAAGAAAAGATGGAAGGAATATGCAGAGTTTTTATATGATAAAGATCAAGTGGATCAACAGCCGTTTCAACCTGTACCTTATGATCTGGAACCATTGGTGATGAAAGAAGAAGTTGAAGCAGCATTGAAAGCCTTATCAAAGAACAAAGCACCAGACATTGGTTGCATTCCCATAGAAGTATTACAGCAATCTGATGCAGCTGTTACCGTACTTACAAGGCTCTGCCAAGAAATATGGAAGACAGCATCATGACCAACTGACTGGAAAAAATCTGTGTTTATACCAATACTAAAGAAAGGTGATCCAACTGACTGTGGAAATTATCGCACAATTGCTCTGATCCCACATGCCAGCAAAATTCTACTGAAGATTATTCAAAAGAGACTACAATCATACCTGGAACAAGAACTACCTGAAGTGCAAGCAGGGTTCAGAAAAGGGCGAGGAACGAGAGACATCATTGCGGATGTGAGATGGATCCTTGAAAAGACTAAAGAATACCAAAAGGATATCTATTTGTGCTTTATCGACTATAGCAAAGCTTTTGACTGTGTAAACCATGAGAAACTCTGGGCCACATTAAGAAGCATGGGTATACCAGAACACCTGATCGTTCTCTTGCACAATCTGTACATTGATCAAGAAGCAACAGTTCGAACGGAACAAGGAGAAACAGAATGGTTTAAAATAAGCAAAGGTGTAAGACAAGGCTGCATACTTTCCCCCTACCTGTTTAATTTATATGCAGAACAAATCAGAGAAGCAGGATTGTATGAAGACAGAGGTGTGAAGATTGGTGGAAGACTCAACAACCTTTGCTATGCTGATGATACCACATTACTGGCGGAAAGTGAAGATGATCTGAAACATTTGCTTCTCACAATCAAAGAACATAGTCTCAAAATGGGCCTGCACCTTAATGTAAAGACAAAGATCATGACAACTGGCATAATCAACAGGTTCATCGTCGAAGGAGAAGAAATTGAAATCGTGAATAACTTTAACCTACTTGGATCAACTATCAATAAAGAAGCAACAAGCAGTCAAGAAATCAGACTACGCAGTGCTCTTGGCAGAATGGCTATGAAAGACCTAGATAAGATTCTCAAGAGCAGAGATGTCTCTCTCCATACAAAGATTCGACTTGTTCAAGCCATGGTATTTTCAATAACATATGGATGTGAAAGCTGGACAGTGAAAAAGATACAGGAAGAAAATTGATGCCTTTGAGTTATGGTGCTGGCGGCGAATACTGTGTATACCATGGACTGCCCGAAGAACAAACCAGTCTGTACTAGAGGAGATCAAACCTAAGCTTTCTTTAGAAGCTCAGACGACAAGAGTTCGACTTTCATACTTTGGACACATCATGCGGAGAGAGAGATCATTAGAGAAAGACATCATGCTTGGCAAGCTAGAAGGTCAACGCAAAAGAGGAAGACCAGCAATGAGATGGATCGATACAATAACAGCAGCTACGGGTACCAGTCTGTCAACAATGAGCCGGCTGACTGAAGATCGAACACAATTTAGGATAGATATCCAGAGGGTCGCCATGAGTCGACTCCGACTTGACGGCACTTAACAACAACAACGAAGTCCAAAAATATTTTTATATGGGCTGCCACTGTTATAGTGTTATATTTTATTTATTTATTCAACAGCATTTCTATACCGTTTTATCCTAATATTTTAGTATCCCCTGACTTTCCACCATCCTGTAACTATGACACCTCCAGACATACCTCATCACATCTGCTCCGCACCCCACAAAATGCCCTTCCCCTTAAAACTACCATCCTGTAACTTCCCCATCTTTTCACTAGTGCCCTCTGCACCTGCCACACCACCACTAAAGTTGCCACATTCCCAAAAAGTAATGTACGGCAATTCCTCCACCCCCAAAACCTTCCCCTGACAACTACAGTACTAACCCACACACTGCCTACCCCTAAAACACTCCCTTGCAATTCACCTATCATGAAACAAACTGTCCCATCCCTAAAAAATACCCCCAAAATGTCCCACCTCAATGCAAAATGCCCCAATCCAAGAACTGCCCCCTGCAAATTGATTACAAACTCTCTCCACTCCCAATACTAATTTGCCCCATTCCCATAAACAGCTATCCCACAACACTGAATTGTGTCCCACCCATCAAAATATCCCCACATAACTTCCCACCTCTAAAACAAACTCCCCTTGCTAATGGCCCACTTCTAAAGACTCCCACTGAAACTCATCCGCATCTTAAAAACTACCCGATCCACAAAACCATCTTCCGTTAACTGCCATAACCCACAAAATATGTCTTAGGAAAAGCCACGCCACCCGTCTGCACAGCACACACAGAACATGCAACAGATACACACACACAGGATCCCTTTATAGCAACAGCATAAAATCAAAATAAACATCTCAACAAATAGTGGTGACCTATATGGACCAGTGGGTACACCTCTAAACAACGGCATGGGGAGGTGTGACCTGTATGGAGTGGCAGGTGCACCTGCTCTTGCCGCTTTGCTGGACAGACTAGATAGCCAATGCTGGTCTTTTTCTGCCGTCATATACTACGAGGGTTTCTCATAAAGTAATGCCCCACATGTTTTTTCTCAGTCCAGAATGAAGATAGAGGTATGAAATTGAAAGCGTAGTAACTTGGAAGTTCAAAGGACACGTGTATAATTTTACAGTCGTCCGACAAACAGCAAGGCGGTAGTGATCCTTCAAATGGTGTCTGTGAGTGACACATGGTACAATGAGCTGTAATTGAATTCTTGGTGGCGGAGAAAGAAAGTGTGAGAAACATTCACAAATGGTTGTGTGCTGTGTATGGAAGTTCTGCGGTAGATAGGAGCACCGTTGGACAATGGGTGAAGAGAGTAAAGGCTTCAGGAAGTGGTAAAATGGAACTGGAAGATCAGACAAGTTGCAGTGCGCTGATGACATTCGTGTGGATCGGTGCATCACGAGTTGGGAAATGTCCGTACAGCTTTCTGTCAGTAGAGGTAGTGCAATGGCAATTATTGACTCTTTGGGATATTCAAAGGTGTGTGCAAGATGGGTTCTGCGAAGTCTCACAACTGAACACAAACGCCAAAGGAAAGACATCTGCTCTGATTTGTTGGCGCGTTTTTGTCCCGGATTGTCACAGGTGACGAAACCTGGGCTCACCACTATGAACCAGAGACTAAAAAGCAGTCCATGGAATGGCATCATGCTCACTCACCAAGAAAAAAGAAGTTCAAGACCACTCCTTCTGCTGGAAAAGTGATGATCACTGTCTTTTGGGACATTGATGGCATAATTCTGGTGGATGTGTTTGAGAGAGGTGAAAATCAATTCAGATAGGTACATCAAAATCCTTCAAAAACTGAAACGGCGTTACATGCAATTGTGGCCTAACACTAATCCAGGAGACATGTTGTTTCAACACAATAATGCTCGCCCTCACACAAGCCTCCGAACCCAAGAGGCAATCGCCAGATTTGGTTGGACAGTGCTCCCCTACCCACCCTACAGTCCTGATCTGGCACCATCAGATTTTCATCTGTTTGGACCACTAAAGGATGGCCTGTGTGGAACAAGGTTTGAAGATGTGAGCGTGATTCGTGCTGTAAAAAAATGGCTGCATGAACAGGACACGAGCTGGTACAGAGGAGGAATTAATGCCCTCGTTTCTCGCTGGCGTAAGGCTGTAGATGTTGATGGAGATTATGTAGAAAAATAATCTGCGTAAAGGACACATTAATTTATTCTGTGAGTGATTTTTATACATTTTGAATGAAAACTCCATGAAAAATAATGTGGGGCATTACTTTCTGGACAACCCTCATATGTTACTATGTTATCCACAGAGAGACAAGAGGACTGCTAAAAATTCCTTTGCTCTGACATTTTAGATTATTTGCATATATATTTCATTTTCTTTACTGTTATTTCCACAATGAAAGCTTCCGACTGAATTCATTGCTTTCTTATTGGTTGCTGTCTATATTGTTGGATAGAATCTGTTACCCTAGCCAGGGCTAAATTAAGGAATTGGCAAGCTGGGAACATATCTGAGGTTTAAAGTTTAGGGAGGCACTGTCAGATGTGCTAAGAACCGTCATCAGCAAGGTATCTTTATATCAATCGCACTTGTCTCCAATGACTAGCCGATATATATCAAAACATTTGTATTTTTATCATTAAAGTGGTATTGCACAAATATGTGAGAAACTAAGACAATATTCTTCGTTCTCAGATATGGATAACTGTATGAAGTGCCCAGAAGACGAATGGTCTAATCAGGAGAGAGATGCCTGTATCCCAAAAATGAAATCCTTCCTGTCCTATGAGGAGCCTCTGGGAATCGCTTTGACGTTCATCAGCATGTTCTTCTATTTTATCACTGTTGTCATTTTGGGAATCTTCATTAAATACCGTCATACTGCCATAGTGAAAGCCAACAACCGGAACCTCAGCTATATTCTCCTTGTCTCCCTCATGTTCTGTTTCCTCTGTTCCTTGATATTCATTGGCCATCCTGATAAGTTAAGCTGCATCGTAAGACAGATTGCCTTTGGGATCACTTTCTCCATCTCTCTCTCCTCCATACTGGCAAAAACCATCACTGTAGTCATTGCTTTCAATGCCACCAAGCCCAAAAGCAAGCTCCGGAACTGGATAGGTTCCAAAGTGTCAAATTTTATCATCCTTTGCTGTTCTCTTCTACAAGTCCTTCTGTGCCTCATATGGTTGAGCACGGATCCCCCATTTCCATATCATAACTATCAATCGGATATTGGAAAAGTACTAATTGAATGTAATGAAGGATCAGTAGTTGCATTTTACTCTGTTCTGGGTTATCTGGGATTTCTGGCTGGTATCAGCTTCATCATAGCTTTCCTTGCAAGAAATCTACCTGACAGTTTCAATGAGGCCAAGTACATCACCTTCAGCATGCTGGTGTTCTGCAGTGTCTGGATCTCCTTCATCCCAACATACCTGAGCACCAGGGGCAAGTACATGGTGGCAGTGGAGATCTTTGCTATCCAGACCTCCAGCGCAGGACTGCTGGGCTGTATCTTCATCCCCAAATGCTACATGATTCTGCTGAGACCTGAGAAGAACAGCAGAAAGTACCTAAAAAGAGATGTAAAGACTTAGAGGAATGGAAATTGTTCTTTTTATTAAAGAAAGAATCCCAGACTAACAAAGGTTTTGTTTGGCTCTTCTGCCATTACATTCAAATTCACACAATAGATACATATTTTAAGGTATTTGTAGTGATGTGTACACGCTGCGAGTACCCAATGGGTTAGATTTAAAAGGGAAGATTTTATATTCTACTGTATGTAGAGGGTACCCCTTAGGAGAAAGGCTCCTTTGTCATTGCTTGGATACCTAATGTGTTTGGAGAACATTAATGCTGTACAAATTTTTTTTAAAAAGAGGACAGACTAAGCTATACAGGTGTTATCCATCTAATCAAGCAAGATGGTCTCCAATTTACATGATCACCTATTTAAATGCTACTACAACCAGCCATGAATCTCAAGATCCATGGAATCGTAGCAAAGCAAACAGATAATTATATGCTTTTGAACCCACCTTATGAATAAACATGTAAAAATTTGAAATCCAAAAATGTGTAAATATGTATGTATAAATGTAAATATGTATAATTCCATCCCCCAAAACACTAACCATGTGTGCTGTGACCCCCCCTCAGAGCTATGTATTTACTGTCCCCTCCCAGTCTTGATTGACAACCCCCAAAAGAAGAATCGAACCGCTGCTGATCGCTGGAAGCAGTGGTATATAAATGTGTACTAAATAAATAAATAAAATCTGCAGAAAAAAAATAGAACATTTTTTGCACTTAATAAAATTAGCTGTTACCATACAAATGATCAGTAGTAGTAGTAGTTATTAAACCAGTTTGACAGTCAGTCATATGAGTGGTTCTACTTTATTATATTGAACCAGACAGTCATGAAAATATTTTCATTGGTGACAAACAAATAATCTACTGCTACTACTATTACTAATGATCATCTCAATAACGCTACAAGGTGCACACATCGTTCTTCAAATCCATGTAAAAGATGGACCCTGCTCATCAGAACTTACGATTTCATTATAGATGAACAAAATCTGTGGGATCTAGAGGAAAGTTAAAGATACACATAGGTGGTGAACTGGAGACATGGAGGCCAATTCCATCAGATGCATGTCCGGCTACAGCTTGGACAGGGCATGTTATCCCTCATTCTGCAACCGCAGGAGCTATACGTTCCATACAATTGTGGAATTGGGCACATAGATGGCATACATCCGATTCCAAGCTGCGATTCATTCTGGAATCTGCCTGGTGTGCTGGTGCAGCGGTGTCCTGTCGCCATGACACTGGTACATCCAGCCAGAGACAATGAATCCCTGGGAGAATGTGAGGCACTGCCACACTGCCATCTGACCCTCAATAGGGGACCCCTAGGTTTGGATGAGGCGGCCGGTGCCATGCTACTGTGGTGCAATGGGGCTGAGGGGTCTATAGCATTAAATCTTCACCAAGTCCGGCACTTATTCCATCCTTGTAGTGGAATAAGCTGGGCATCTAGGTAGGTGCCGGGGGACGTAGAGAGACATGAGCTGAATCACTTATGTACACCCCAGCAGACGGCCCCTGCCCCGCACCGCCTCGCTCTGCCCCTGCACCATCCGCTCCTGTCCCCATCCATCGCTCCCCACACAAATGCTGCATACATGTGGAAGTGCTGGTATCGCAATCGTGATGAGGGCTAAACACGGGCTGCACCTCCAACCTGGACATCCAACCCTACTATTCATGGTTGAAAACGATCACCTAAGTGGAGACAAATATCAGTGATATTACATATTGTGGTCAATCTTTAGAGTTCTGACATCAATATGATAGTTGCATTAAAGTCTGATTTTGGACCTTTTAGATTGGTGCTATGCAAAACATGTGAAATAAAGAACCTAAATCATCTTTAGACTCCATTTTGAATATCAGGTTTTTATGCAGTTAAACATGTGCATCTAATATTTGTGGTTTATGCACATTACAACTACTACTTATAGTTTGTATTGTGATACAGTCCCTGCTATATAGAGTTTACAACCTATGCAAGGCAGGCACACAACAGAGAGGGAGCTAGAGATGATCATGACATTTATTTATTTTATTTAACAGGATTTATGTACTGCTTTATCATTTCAATCAAGGTGCTTTACATTGAAACCTAAACTTGATAATGTACATTAAACAGGGACACTGATAACTTGGATTTTTCTGAGGCAATGGAAGGTTGGGTGACTTGCCTAAGGCCACAAGGCATGCTAGTGGGAATTGAACCCTGGTTTCTGGGTTCTCAAGCCCGTGTTCTTAACCTCTAGGCTCCTCCTCCACATGGGTGACCACAGAGCATAAATGGTCAGGATCCAAGATCTCAACACCAAGCACGGATCCACGTGCAAAGAACCACCCAATAAAAACATGGAATGCAAATGAAAGGACATGCCAAATTTTATTAAATAATATCACTCCAGCCAATGGCCCAACAGAGGCCGTGTTTCGGAAAAGCCTTCTTCAGGGGCGTGTAGGCTAAAAGGATGAAGTATAATACACAAACAATAAAATAATAAAGATAAAATTGAATTGTTAACACAAAAATGGACATTAAGGACAAACATATTAAAAGCATAAATACTTAAAAAGATTAAAATGAATGCCAAATTAAAATTATAAATTGCATATACGGCTAAAAAAAGGGAAGCTATAAAACCTTACACATAAAAGTAGATCACATTTTAAACCAATCATTCAAAACATACAAAAAGAATAAGATAGTAGAAAAATACTCTTGTAATACATCCTTTAGACCATTATAAATATGACTAGGGCACATAAAATAAACACACATTAATAAAAGTAAAAAATCATGAATTATTAAAACATCATTAAAAGAAATACAATTATAAGAGAATATACATATAAAACGTATATAAACCATTTTTACTTAAACCACATAAAGTACCCAATAGTCATATTTAAGAAGGGAAAGGTTAAAAACCAAGAAGAAATGCATACCTGCGTGTGTAGGAACAATCACCTATATGAATAAACAATAAGTAAATAAAACAAAATATCTCTTTTGCAAAATTTAAAAAACATAAGAAAAAATGAATGAAACTGACGAGAGGGATGAGAAGATGTTTTTGTACTGCCCTGGTGCAAAGGGGCGGGTGAAAGGGAGAACCCTACAGACATAATACCAAATCAGACAGATTGTGTCCCATAAAATTGTTTTTTAAAAAATAAGGATCATTAAACTTAAATATACTCCAAATTAAATAAATGCATCTATAAGTATTACCTAATTTAATGTCTAACTTAAAAAGCCCTAGGGCACTATAAAATACAGGGGTGAACCACTCCCATAAAAGACTATAATTGTCTATATATAATTTAGATAAATATAATTAAACTGGTCAACGATTTATGTTCCTAACAAAATCTTTTAGGAGATGAATAGAGAAGCAATGAAACCATAAAAATTACCTGATGGAGCGTCAAATACGAGATGCCAAAAGGCACATAACTGTAAAATGAACTACTCCTATAAAAACAATAATGAAAAAACTATGTATATGTGTAAAAAGATACATGAGAAACTAAATAAAATCAAACCATACAATGTGTGTAAAAAACATCATTGCATAATTTAATCTATGTACATAGACGGCTTAAGTTAAGGATCCCAAAAGACTACAGTCACCACCAGGGGGAACTAGTACACACTATAACCATTGATATCTAGTGTGTGGCAAAACAGTGCCTGATATTAGTTTTTGCGGGATTCATTGATCTTAATTATAAATAATTCCATATCCATATAAGCAGCCCTTTAAATAAACCAAAAGTATCACTTACCACAACAGCTTAAAAGGAACGGTTTCTAAGAAGGTATAAAAAGACTAAAAACCTAGTAAGTAAAAACAGCTTCAAAAAGGGGGGATGGGGTGTGGGGGGAGGGGGGGGGAGAGGTTTGGACTATAGAAATCCATAGAAAGTTTTCTAAATCATTTTCAAACAACCTTGCATTGGAAACCCCAAATGCACAGCTTACACCATTTCGTTTATTTTATATAAACGTTAAGCTGCCCAAATAAAAATACAAGATGGATCAAGCTTCCATTCCAAACGCTCCAAAGACTGATCCGCCTCTTATGCAAATTCAAAAAGAGCCTTATTGAAGTTAAAGGAAATTTAGACTTAAAATCTAAAAGTAAGCTCCCCATTTTTCAAGTTACCTTAATATACATAAAAAACAAAAAGGGGGTATATATTTAATGATATTTAGACAGCTAAGATTGTATATAGCCAAATACATACCCACCATAACTTAAAAGAGTGCACACAAGTGGGTATATAAAAAAAGGTCTTACATACTTTTAAGTCTATCCAAATATATCCATTACACATTAAAACCTTGACCTAATTGTTTATCTTTTATGTATATGAAAAATATCAAAACTCAAATAACTATATATATGTATATATAAAACTATATAAACAATAACCAACCATAACTCTTATAAATCCTTAAAAACAGCTTCAGAAAGGGGGAAGGGGGGGGTGTTTTTAGACTATAGGAATCCTTAGAAATATTTCTAAACCCTTTTCAAAAAAGAAACCCCTGCATGGGATTAAATAAAAATGAAAGATGGATCAGACTTCCATTCTTAACACAAACAAAAAACTTTACAACACTTACTTTTTATCCGTGCTTATTCAATAAACCAGCATTAGGATGCTCTGCAAACAAAAGTCTAACTGCCAGGATAAAAAACGCCAACGGCTGCATAGCTGGACAAATAAATACTCCTCCAAAGAAAGAACCGCCTCTTATGCAAATTCAAAAGAAACCTTATTGAAGTTAAAAAAACAATTTCACACTTAAAATCTAAAAATAAGCTCCCTCCTTTTCAGATTACCTTAATATACATAAAAAGAGGGTATACATTTAATGATATTTAGGCAGCTAAAAGTGTATATAGCCAAATACATACCCACCATACCTCTTAAGAGTGCACACAAGTGGGCATATAAAAGAAAGTCTTACATACTTTTAAGTCAATCCAAATGTCTCCATTAGATCATTGATAACTCTAACTCTCCAAAGACAAATAAGAACCACCAAATACACGTTAGAACCTTGACCCAATTGATTATCTTTTCTTATATATATGAAAAATATCAAAACTTAAAAAATATATATGTATATATGTGTATATGAAACTATATGAAAAAAATGACCAACCATAATTCTTATAAATTCCTAAATGAAATCAAAGAAAAACAGAGAGATCCCTTTCCATATTTAAACCATCTGGATGCAGGCAGTTCAAATTATGGATATAACGCTGTTCCAGGCGTAGGAGGGTATTATCGATGTTACCGCCACGCCAATTCAATTTGACTTTCTTAATAATAAAGAATTTTAGGTCTGATATTTTATGCCCAGCCCCATGCCAATGGCTAACAAGCAGTTTATCCATTGCCACCCGTCTAATACAACTTCTGTGCTCAATTATTCTAGAGCGTACTGGCCGTGTTGTTTTTCCTACATAAAACTTGTTACAAGGACAAGAAATAACATAAATAACATGATCACTAGAGCAATTTGAAAAATCATCCAAATAGAATGTATAATTACTAATCGGATGTACAAAACAATTCTTAATGGAAACTACATGAGAACACACAGAACAATGGCCGCACGGATAATGACCTTTATATTTCGAGAGAAACTTTCTCTCTGTAAAAGCCGACGGAACTAACAAATTCCGAAGGTTTAAATTACGCTTATGCGCCACTGTCAATGGAGTCGTTTGAAAGCCTGGAATGGCTTGCACAAGATGCCAATGTTTGTGTAAGATTTTTTTAATGAAATTGGACTGGTGTGAATACAAAAGAGAACATACTATCCCCATATCGGGTTGTCTATCTTGCTTCTGAAGCAATTGGGAACGATTAGAGTTACGAGCTCTAAAGTATGCCTTCGTAATATGTCGATGCGGATACCCTCTCTCATTAAACCTGTCTTTCATAACTAAGGCTTGATTCTCAAAGTCCTCTTCTTTCGTACATACACGTCTGGTTCTTAAAAATTGCCCAATTGGGAGATTATTTTTAAGGGACGCGTTATGAAAGCTAGTATAATGCAGCAATTTGTTCCGGTCGGTGGGTTTTCTATACAAAGAAGTATATAAACCTTCTTCAGATTTCACAAGAAGCAGATCCAAAAATGGAATTTGATATTGGTCAAAGGTTAGCTGGAATCTCAGATTCTCATCATAACCATTAATCCATTGATTAAACTCACCCAGCTGATCCATTGATCCCTGCCATAGTATAAAAATATCGTCTATGTACCGGATCCAAAGTTTAATATGCATATCAAAAGGACTATTTTTTATAAACTTGTCTTCAAAATCCGACACATAAAAATTTGCCACATCCGGGGCCATTGATGAACCCATCGCCACACCCTTGATCTGCTTATAAAATAACTCACGAAAACAAAAATAATTTTTGCACAAAGCAAATCGGGCCAGTTGAAGTAAGAATACTGTAGGTATCCGTTGTCGATCACTTCGTTTGTACAGGAAACATTCAATAATATCCAAAGCCTCAGCTTGAGGGATATTCGTATATAAAGACTCCACATCAAGCGTGACTAAAATAAAATCGGAGTGAAGATCTTTAATAGATGCTAATATATTAATAACATGGGATGAATCTCGCACATATGACCATGTTTTTTCGACAAAAGGGGGTAACAAGATATCCAAAAATTGAGAAATGGGCTCAAGGAGAAACCCAATGGCAGCAACATTGGGTCTTCCTGGAGGCTTTTCTAAGGCTTTGTGTATTTTTGGCAGGATATAAATGGTACGGATAACAGGAAAATCAACTATTAAAAAATCCCTCTTTTTTGTGGTAAGATACCCAGACTCAAAACCATTTAATACAATATTATCTATAGACTGCTTTAAATTAACTGTGGGATCATCATCCAACCGGGTGTAAAAGGAACGATCACGTAGCTCTCTTTCAACTTCTTCAATATACAAATTTTTATCCATAATCATCACCGCTCCCCCCTTATCGGCAGGTTTAATAATAATGCCGTTATTAGTCTGTAATGATTTTATCGCCTCTTTCTCTTGCATTGTAAGATTATGATAAGGGACACGGGTCTGAGTACTTATTTTCTTAACATCCATAAGAACCATTTTTTCAAAAACCTCAATGAGAGGATCGGTATTAGGGGGTGGGACCCATCGTGATCTATTCTTAACTATAGAAGAATCACAACCGTTGTTCATCTCATCCATAAAAAACTTTTTGATGCGTATTTTCCGAAAAAATTTATAAAGATCAATCTGTCTCTCAAAAGGGTCATAACTACGCCCAGGTACAAAGGAGAGACCCTTATTTAAGAGGGACTCTTCATCAGATGTAAGTTGATGTTGTGAAATATTAATGACATTAGATGTTAATACCTTCTCTCCAAGGAGCGGTCTGATCCTCTGCGGCCCTTCCCCTGACCATACCCTCATCCTCGCCCCCTGTAGAAATTGTTGTGTACATTGGACTTCTCTAGATCCTTCTCCTGATTCCATGGGGGGTCTGACCGGCTGGGACGAGATCTCGACTGGTCCCTGCCTCCCCCCTTCCATAGGGAGTCCATATTTAAAAAACGTTTAGCTTTATTTTTCTTTTTCTCTTTCTCTCCATCATTTTCTATCACTTCTCCTGGTTCTTTTTGAGTGGGAAAAAAGGGGGCCGCAGAACTACCAGGTTCTGCCGATTCTTTCCTGCTCCTCTTTTTAGTTTGTTCATAAACCGTATCATCATCACCTCCTTCTTTATCATGATCTTTATAGTCAAAAATGGAACTACGTTTTTTAATGTATAATCTGTCACCTTCTACCCTCTTGCACCAGGGGTAGACAAATCCAAAAATATATAATCATCCTCATCCCTCTTGAATTTCTCTCGTTTCTGGTTTTTAACCTCCTTCTTAAAGGATTGGATATTGCGTGTGTAATCTTTATGAGTATTACCAAAATTACTATCACCATTCTTAAGAGCAATGAGCTTTTCGTCTAATTCTATTTTATATAGCTCCGATTTTTTGTTAGCCGTACTGATAAGTAAAATCATAAGATCCAATGAGCATTTATTTAAAATGGCATTCCAACATTTAATAAAACCAACATCATTTTGATATAACCCGGGTGCTTTGTTTACCCTTAGTCCTCGAGGAATGATTTTAGACTTACAACATTCGAGGAGATACAATCCATGTAGTTCTTCTTTTACTTGCTTTTTGGTTAGACAAACTACTTCTTCCCATAAATGAAACGTTTCATCACTATCATCTTCAGTATTAGAGAGTAGTTTATCTCGTGAAATGAATTTCGGGGACGAGAGGCAACACCATCTGCCTTACTCCAGCCCAATCCGGGCTGTGGGAGGGGAGCGGCAGCTCCATTTAAATTGTGCCGCCGACGGCGGGAAGGACTCCTTCGGGGACGAGAGGCAACACCATCTGCCTTACTCCAGCCCAATCCGGGCTGTGGGAGGGGAGCGGCAGCTCCATTTAAATTGTGCCGCCGACGGCGGGAAGGACTCCTTCGGGGACGAGAGGCAACACCATCTGCCTTACTCCAGCCCAATCCGGGCTGTGGGAGGGGAGCGGCAGCTCCATTTAAATTGTGCCGCCGACGGCGGGAAGGACTCCTTCGGGGACGAGAGGCAACACCATCTGCCTTACTCCAGCCCAATCCGGGCTGTGGGAGGGGAGCGGCAGCTCCATTTAAATTGTGCCGCCGACGGCGGGAAGGACTCCTTCGGGGACGAGAGGCAACACCATCTGCCTTACTCCAGCCCAATCCGGGCTGTGGGAGGGGAGCGGCAGCTCCATTTAAATTGTGCCGCCGACGGCGGGAAGGACTCCTTCGGGGACGAGAGGCAACACCATCTGCCTTACTCCAGCCCAATCCGGGCTGTGGGAGGGGAGCGGCAGCTCCATTTAAATTGTGCCGCCGACGGCGGGAAGGACTCCTTCGGGGACGAGAGGCAACACCATCTGCCTTACTCCAGCCCAATCCGGGCTGTGGGAGGGGAGCGGCAGCGCCATTTAAATTGTGCCGCCGACGGCGGGAAGGACTCCTTCGGGGACGAGAGGCAACACCATCTGCCTTACTCCAGCCCAATCCGGGCTGTGGGAGGGGAGCGGCAGCTCTATTTAAATTGTGCCGCCGACGGCGGGAAGGACTCCTTCGGGGACGAGAGGCAACACCATCTGCCTTACTCCAGCCCAATCCGGGCTGTGGGAGGGGAGCGGCAGCTCCATTTAAATTGTGCCGCCGACGGCGGGAAGGACTCCTTCGGGGACGAGAGGCAACACCATCTGCCTTACTCCAGCCCAATCCGGGCTGTGGGAGGGGAGCGGCAGCTCCATTTAAATTGTGCCGCCGACGGCGGGAAGGACTCCTTCGGGGACGAGAGGCAACACCATCTGCCTTACTCCAGCCCAATCCGGGCTGTGGGAGGGGAGCGGCAGCTCCATTTAAATTGTGCCGCCGACGGCGGGAAGGACTCCTTCGGGGACGAGAGGCAACACCATCTGCCTTACTCCAGCCCAATCCGGGCTGTGGGAGGGGAGCGGCAGCTCCATTTAAATTGTGCCGCCGACGGCGGGAAGGACTCCTTCGGGGACGAGAGGCAACACCATCTGCCTTACTCCAGCCCAATCCGGGCTGTGGGAGGGGAGCGGCAGCTCCATTTAAATTGTGCCGCCGACGGCGGGAAGGACTCCTTCGGGGACGAGAGGCAACACCATCTGCCTTACTCCAGCCCAATCCGGGCTGTGGGAGGGGAGCGGCAGCTCCATTTAAATTGTGCCGCCGACGGCGGGAAGGACTCCTTCGGGGACGAGAGGCAACACCATCTGCCTTACTCCAGCCCAATCCGGGCTGTGGGAGGGGAGCGGCAGCTCCATTTAAATTGTGCCGCCGACAGGCGGGCCCGCGCCTGTCGGGCCCGCGCCTGAGGGCCTCGCCAGAGGGCCCTTTGGCGTGGCCCTTAGACGGGGCACTACATGCAACCCGAAACAGAGCCCACATATAAGCCTGCCCCGGTTTGTATTATATTGCATACCTTATGCCTATACAGGCCTCTCACTAGATTATACTGCTAGAGGCAGTCACCTTGCAACATTGTATACTATTTCTAGTTACTCTGTCTCCTAATGTGATGCATCCTGCTTACTAGTATACTCTAAATAGATACCATTCCAACATTGCTCTAGTTTATGCAATTAAATGTGCAATTATTCTGCCTTCTGTCTAGATATATATGTCACACATTTCCTAGTGCACACAGATTATCTATTTTCGGTACACTAGCTCAAGCTTTACCTCCACCATGTTATCATACTTTTCAACCTCACACCCCTTTACCCTCTCCCTCTGTTATATGTTAATAGCTTTAACGTATGATACCCTAGCCTTCACTGCACCCTTCAACACTATTCCAATCCTTCACAGACCAGGGAATAATAGACCTTTTGGCCTCCCCAACCATCAAACTGAACCACCACGACGCCCACCTGGTCCACATGTGATCTATGTTGCCTTACAGCAACACAACTCCCCTCAGAGCACACAACCTACCCATCCCTCTAACCTCAAATGCGCACTAATAAATGCTCGATCAATGAGGAAAAAATGGCCAGCATTAATAGATATTCTCTCAGCTCATAACCTTGACATCTTATGTATCACTGAGACCTGGCTATCTTCCTCTGACTCCGTACTCCTCCACCAGATTGTTCCCTCCAACTTCATAGTTCACTCATGTCACAGAACTGACCGCCGTGGCGGAGGGGTACTCATCCTATCCAAATCAGATCTTAGGTTCCAGCTTGCAGCCTCAAACAGCACATCAACCCTTGACTTTGTGACCATCACAAATAAGCAGGTCTCTATCAATTTACTGTATAGAGCACCATCCTCCTCACCAGACGATTTAGCCACAATCATTGATATGGCCTGTAACTCTATGAACCCACACACCCCAAATTGGGTTCTAGGCGACCTCAACCTCCCAACCATTCAAGATAGCCACACCAATGCCTTTATTGATGCTCTCAGTGAACTAGGTTATGTTCAGTTGGTCAACACACCTACTCATATAAAAGGTAACACACTGGACCTTATCTTTGCACCAGAATCAGCTCTTCCCCATTGGCACAATTCATACTTAAATTCAATCACAGTTCCATGGTCTGATCATCTCCTAATCCTATTTCAGATGCCTATATCTCCTAGATCTTCCAAGCCATTACCAACAGATGCACTCTCCTCAGAACACTTTAGACGTTTTCAGCCTTTTAACAGAGAAGACATCCTAAAGAAGACCCAGAACCTAATATACTCTCCAGAAAAAAGCCTTGATGACATGGTCGATTCGTGGAACTCCTGCCTTGATGCTGTGATCCACTCTCCTACCTCAACCAAAGCACCCCATAAGAGAAAGAATGCACCATGGTACTCCCCAGAGCTAAGAAAATCACTCCTCCTCCTCAGACAACTAGAAAGACGATGGCGACGATCAAGAACAACCGAGAATCATGATGCTTTCAAAACACAATTAGCAAGACATCGCTCATCCGTATCTTCTAACATGAAAAAATATTACGCAGGCAGATTACAGCGTTCCCTCAACAAACCTCACAAGCTCTTCCACATCGTGAAAACCCTAACAAAGGAACCCTCTCAGAGCGCCCCACCCCTCCTAGATCCTCAGAAATATGCCAACTACTTACGAAGCAAAAGTAATCAGCTTGATCCAACCTCTACTCCCCCCACTCCAGCCAACACTCCCTACACTGTCCCTCCACCCTCACCTAGCCAATTCTCGAGTGAGACTCAACACACTCTCTCTTCCTTCTCCACTCCAAATGACAGAATCATTCAAGATACCATCTTAAAAATAAATCCTACAACAGCACCCTCCGACCCCTGTCCAGCTTCCTGGATAAAGTCACTACGAGCTGATCTCAGCCCATTTCTAACAAAAATAATAGATGCATCGTTCTCTACAGGAACATTCCCCCACACCCTGAAGCAGACCTCCATCAGACCCCTCCTAAAAAACAGCAGGTTGGACCCCTCTTTGATGGAATCTTATAGACCCATCTCCAGCATTCCCCTCCTTTCGAAAGTCATCGAAAAGATCACTCAACGTCAACTACAAGACCATCTTGACTGCAATGCACCCTTACACCCATGTCAGCACGGATTTCGTGAATCACACGGTGTGGAAACCCTACTGACTTTCTTGTTCAACACTCTTACCATAGGCCTAAACAATGTCAGACAAGGTTTTGCTTTGATCTTCATGGACATTGCAGCGGCGTTTGACACTGTGGATCATGAAGTTCTCCTATCGCGTCTTAGAAAGAAGGGAGTTCACGGATCCGCCCTCTCTTGGTGTTCCTCATACCTCAGAGACCGTTGGCAACATGTTCGTTCTGGATCTTCAACCTCCGACCCCTTCCAGCAAACCAAAGGTGTGCCACAAGGCTCCTCCCTTTCCGCCCTACTTTTCAATGTTTATATGCAGCCTATCTGTGACCTCATCCAATCATTCAACATCAACTGCCTGGTCTATGCTGATGATGTCCTTATGTATATGCCATTCTCAACAGAGCTCCTTGACCTCTCCCCACTAATCGAGTGCTTCGACGCGGTTACAGACTGGTTAAAATCACAGATGCTTAAGATAAACTTTAAAAAGACAGAAGTCCTCTTCGTGACGAGAAACCCTGCATTCACCTCACCAAGGTCCATCAAAGTGCGTGACGCCGAGCTCATCTGCAAGTCTACAGTCAGATACCTAGGGGTTACCCTCGATCAACAGCTCAATATGAAGGCCCACATCAACAACGTAGCGAAATCCGTCTATCATAAAATCCGGACCCTTCGTCATTTGCGTCAGCTGCTTGAACCAGATGACTTTCGATCAGTCTTTCAGGCCTTAATAATGCCCCATCTGGACTACGCCAATGCCATTCTACATGGCCTACCAAAGAGTACGATTAACCCCTTACAATTGGCCATGAACTCGGCTGCAAGAATTCTCTATGGAGCCTCCAAGCGAACCCACATCACTCCAATACTGAAACAGCTACATTGGCTTCCTATGCACTCCAGGATCTCTTTCAAGATCCTTACCATGACTCACAAAGCGATCAATAATAACTCCGCATCTTCTATCACCGACCTGATATCAACTACACCCCCTAATCGCGCAAGGAGATCGACTGCCTCCAATTCTCTTGTATTACCCAAGGCAATCACGAAGTGCTCTCAAGCCACCAGATCCAGAGCCTTCTCTTACTTCGCACCATCATGTTGGAATGCCCTACCAACAGAAATCAGAACCATCAGTGACCTCTCTCAGTTCAGGAAGGCACTGAAGCATCACCTGTTCTTGCAGCACTACAATATTTCAGACACTGCCTCACACCAACCTACCTCTACACCCCATGTCAACACGTTAAACCCATGCTCTCCATAGTCTTAACGCGAAGAGCTGCAATCTCACCTTGCTTCTTCCCTCATTAAGAAACATATAGCTGCGCCTAGTTGTTCTGTACATAGTTGCTTTTTGTACATAGTTATTATGTTCCTCTGTTTTATGAAACCTGTTGAATGTAAACCTGTTTAATGTATACCCAGCTGTTCATTGTAAGCACTGATCAATATTTGGTAAGTGTAGTTTCTGTTCATTGTAAACCGCGCTGATGTCGAATAGTGCGGTATAAAAGAAACTGTAAATAAATAAATAAAATAAAATAATTTCTCCAGGGCGTCCTCCCCGAAACTCAAAACGTCCTTCCAAGGCGAAAACATGCCGCTACAAGAGTCCAACACCAAGCACGGATCCACGTGCAAAGAACCACCCAATAAAAACGTGCAATGCAAATGAAAGGACACACCAAATTTTATTAAATATTATCACTCCGGTTTCAAGATGGCAGTTTGAGTCGCGTCCGAGTTAGCACGCCGTTTCTTTCATGGGGAAGAAGCGTAAGGGGAAAGCTGGGCAGGAGCCCTCGCAGCCCACTCTCACCTCGACGCCTCTTGTTTCGGTATTGGGCCCTTTGGATTCCTTCGTGGTTCGTGCTCCTCGGGATCCGGACCTTGCTGGTGGAGAGTGCCGGCTGGCAGCGTCATTGGAGTCGGAGTGCTCGGTGGATGCCTCGGTGAAATCCTTCTCCCCAGCTTTGAGCCCTGTGCCTAAGATCCTCCGTGGTGATTCGCTGCCTGAAGGCTTCCTGGAGGTTTCCCCCCCTGCTGAGACAGGAGGGGGTTTCACCTCGCGAGTGCCGGGAAAGAGCGGAGCAGAGGAAGTGGTGAGTGGGGTTGGTGGATCCTCCCACTCTCCTTTGCCATCGGCGCTTGGTGGAGCTGAGAGCACAGGGAAGGTTTCCTCTCCTCTGTGTCAAGAGGTTTCTGAGCGGCTGGAAATGGCAAGTGCAACGACGTCTTCTCCGGATGGAGCTTTCTTTCTTCAACGTCCAATAAATTTTACACTTGAAGCAATTTGGGACGCTATCGTTTCCCTTGGAGGAGTTTTACTCCCGCAAATTACATCTTTATCTACTAAAGTGGGGATTGCGATGGATTCTGTAGTAGAACTAGAGGAGAAGATTACTGGAATCTCTAAGGAACTTGAAGCTGACCGGAAGCGTATTACAAGCTTAGAAGACCAAGCTGAAGCCTTTCAAAAGAACTTTTCATCGGTCCAGGTCAAATTAGAACAGTTAGATAACTTTTCACGTTTGAACAATTTAAGAGTTGTTAATTTTCCTAGAGTTTTTTCTGTCTCTGCCAAAGATATGTTTAAAGAATATTTAACTAAGATATTGGGAGTCTCCCCTGACCTGATTCCGCCTCTGGTAAAAATTTATTATCTTCCTAAAGCTAAATCTGTCCCCCTTACAGGGAGCTCTGGGGGTGGATTGGTGCAAGGAGAGGCTCTCAATGTTACGGACTTATTGGAAAATTCCAGTCTTGACTCTTAGGAGCCTTCTACTTTATTAATAACTTTTGCCCTATTATCTGATAAAGAGTGGATGTTGAAATTGTTCTTCCGGAAGAGGAAGCTCCTGTTTAGGGGTTTGGCTGTTCGTATGTACCCAGATTTGGCATGAGACACCCAGAAACGGCGCAGAGAGTTTCTACTGCTCCGTCCTGGGATCTTGCAGCTGGGCGGGCTATTTTTTCTGAAACACCCGTGTAAATGTTTGATTAAGTATCAGTCTGTATCTTATGTTTTTTTTGAGCCCTCTCAGCTGTTAGCTTTTATAACTGCTAGGCGCCTAGAATCCTCTACCAACTCCACTTAGGCTCATGTTAGTTGTTGGTCTGGATTTAGACTTAATCTTTTCTTTATTTATTGTGTTTATTCATTTGCGAGACGATCCCCTCTATATAGTGGACTAGAGAGGGTTAGCACATTTAATTTATACTTATGTTTGTTTGCTTTGATATTGTTTATATCTTGATTTCAAGATATTTTCATGTGTTTGCCCTGTTTCTTAGAAGTGTTTTTGTTTAAACCTTCTTGAATTTATTGTAAAATTGCATAAAAATAAAATTAAAAAAAAAAAATAATAATATCACTCCAGCCAATGGCCCAACACAGGCCGTGTTTCGGAAAAGCCTTCTTCAGGGGCGTGTAGGCTACAAGGATGAAGTATAATACACATAAACAATAAAATAATAAAGATAAAATCTAATTGTTATAACAGAAATGGACATTAAGGACAAACATATTAAAAGCATAAATAATTAAAAAGATTAAAATGAATGCCAAATTAAAATTATAAATTGCATATACGGCTAAAAAAAGGGAAGCTATAAAACCTTCACATAAAAGTAGATAACATTTTAAACCAATCATTCAAAACATACAAAAAGAATAAGATAGTAGAGGTTTAGATAGTTTAGAGTTTAGATCTCTCCTTTCCAAGGTGATAGGCATTCAGGTCCAGTGGGAGGTCATAAGATTTGGAACCATTGGTTCCCCTAATGCTACATTCATTGTTTCCCTGCTTTCTTCCCTCCCATCTCCCCCTCATGTCTTTATCCACTCTAGGCTGCCAAATATAAAGAAACATAAATATAAAGTTTTGCAGGAAACACAATACACTGTAGAATCTCTATGGATAGAAATTCCAAGTAAAAAGGGGAAGGCGATGGCAGTGGGGGTGTACTACCGACCACTTGGCCAGAATGAACAGATGGATGATGAAATGCTAAAAGAAATCAGGGAAGCTAACTAAAGTTACAACACAGTAATCATGTGTGATTTCAATTACCCCGGTATTGACTGGGTCAATGTCACAGCAGGACATGCTAGGGAGATAACGTTTCTAGATGAAATAAATGACTGCTTCTTACAGCAGCTGGTTCATGAACCGACAAGAGGGGGAAGCTATTTTAGACCTACTTCTTAGTGAAATACAGGATCTGGTGTGCGTGATAAGGGTGTTGGGGCCACTTGTGATCATAGCATGACACATTTGATTTAATAAATGGAGGGAGGATGGCAAGGAAATCCACAGTACTAGATTTTTTTGTTTGTTTGTTTTGTTTTTCCAAATAAAACTGTAGAATACACAGCCAAGAAACCATAGAAATAGTTACACTAAAAAAAAGGGAGGGTAACTACACAGTACATTTACTCAACAAGAAACTCTCCAGCTGTGAGGGATCTGAAAAAAATATTTTGCACCCTGGTAGGATATAAGGCATTTGCAAGGAAAATGGAAAAAAAAAAAAAAAAAAGGTTGCACCCAATTGCAATACTCGAGCTCTCAATTGCAGAAAGTATTTCCTGTGTAATTGAATAGCTCTGGCCATATTGGGAAGAGTGAAACCTTCTGACCACAAAATAATGAATCCTTATATGCCAAAAATGCCTTAAATATTTTAGACTTATCCAAGTCCGACTGCAAAATAAGAAGCAAAGTTCCTCTGGAGGAGATAACATCCTGAGAATCATGCTTGAGGCCGCGGGCCGGGTCCCGCGGCCGTCAGTAACCTGGGCCCGGGCCCGGCCTCGGCCTCCAGCACGCGGTTTGAAGGTGGGGGGGTGCGAGAGCGAGAAAGACATGCGTGGCTTTTGAAATCGCTCCGTCACACCGTCGGAGCGATTTCATTGGCCCGCCGGCAGGTGGGGGGCGGTGCTGTGTCCGCGAGGAGCCGCGTGGCCGTCTCCTTCTGCCCGCGGCTCCTCGGGAAGTGGTCGCGTTTGTCTTCGGTCCGGTGAGTTGGGTTCTTTGGGGGGGGGGTTATTGCTCCGGGGGTGGTTGCGTTCGGCGGGGGGGGATCTCGGGCGGGTTTCTTCTTGCGGCGGCAGGCTCTTGGGGCTCCGGGGGTGCGTTAAAAAAAAAAAAAGAAGTACAGCCTGCTTTTTTGCCTCTGCAGCTAGCATAGTTGGAGGGGGAGGCACCGCGCAGGGCAGCCCGAGCATGGCTGGCAACAGCAAAGCCAGGAGGGCTTCGGGGGCAAGGGCTGGGGGTAATTCGAGGGGATCCCGCGGTGCGGGGGCAGCACCGGGTGCCAGTGCAGGTCGCGGGAGTGTGCAGGGGGCGGGTAGGAAGGCAGGAAAGCGTAGGGTAGGGGCTGGGAAGCGTGGAGCTCTCCCTGCCCCTGCAGCCGTGTTGAGTAGTCCGGGGGAGGTGGTGAGCCCCCCGGTGGGGGTTGTTGGGCCTGGTGCGGGGGAGACTGATGGGGTGATGGGGGGGGGTGTGACGGGAGGGGGAGTAGCAGATGTGAGCGTGCCTCGGGGGGGGGGGTGGGGGATAGGGGGGAGCGGACGGGCGGGGTGGGGCCTGGGTGGGTTCAGGCCCCGGCTGGAGCTTATGGGCCCCTACCGCTGGGTTGGGGTAGGGCTGGACTGCAGGGGGAAGGGTGGCAGGCTTGGTCCCCGGTACCTGATCAGGCTACGGCTTGGGGGGGTGGCTGGGGAGGGGAGCATTGGGGGCCGGTCTTCATACTGTCGGGGGGCAGCTTCCCTGGGGGGCTGCAGGCTGGGCAGCCGGGGGGTTGGGGTCCTCGGGGGGGGGCGCAGGGAGGGGGTGCTGGGTGGGGGGTGGGGCCTTACGGGATGGTTCCTCCAGGGGTTGGCTTTCCTCCTTCCCCGTGTGTTGGCTCTCCTCTCCCGTTGCAGATTCCGGGGAGTGCACCGGTTACATCGTGTGGAGCTGGTGTTGGCTCGACTGCGATGTCGTCGACTGGGGGCCAGTCCGGCCCGACCTCGGTGGAGCAGACGGAGTCCACCTCGGAGGTGCAGGCGACGGCGGCGCAGGCAGCGGCAGGTGAGTGTTCCGGGACCACAGCGGGGGGGGGGGGTGGGGCGGTGGTGTTTCTGGGTGATGGTGCATCGCCGGCTCGTAAAGCCAAGGTGAAGCGGAAGCACCGACGGCGTCGGCGGCGGAGCGCGTCGTCTTCCTCCTCATCGTCGGGGTCCTCGGACACTTCCTCAGCGGACTCCACGGCCGTGCCGCGGACGGGAGAGGGGGCGGGGTCCTCGGTGGTGCGGTGCGCGGAATTGTGGGAGAGTGTTCCGCGCAAGTTGCGGCGGCGGATCGTGAAGCGGCGATACCTTGATATTTTCCGGCTATTGGAGGGGAGGAAACATTCGGGGGAGAGTCGCAAGAAACGCAAAGAAGATGAGAAAGCGGGGAGGGTACAGAAGGTGTCACGGAACACGTTGAATTGGACGCGGGCCTTTTTGCGGTTGGCGAGTGTATGGGGGCATGAGGACCCGAGTTGTTACGGCGAGCTGTTAGCTTATGCCAACGCTATCTTGGCGGCTTCCCAGGCGCACGAAGGGTGGGCCTGGCTTAATTATGATGAGGAGTTCCGCGATATGATGGAAGAGAATAGGCAGCTGTCGTGGGGAATGAAGGATATCAACCTTTGGCTCACGCAAATGTCGGCAAAGAAGGGCGGAACGGGGGGGGTGCAGGTCCGGTTAGGGCGGCGGGCACGGCAGCTCTGGCGGGCTTTCGGTCCTTTCGGCAGCGGGCATGGGGCCCGAGACGAGCAAAATGGGGGCGGGCGGTCCCGGCGGAGATCTGTGCTGGCGCTTCAATAAAACGTCCTGCCCCTTCCCGGACTGCAAGTTTCGGCACGCCTGTTTGCTTTGCGGTGCCGGTCACTCGGCCGTCAAGTGCAGCCGTAGAGCGGTGCAGGGGGCGTCGGCCGCAAGTAAGTGACGGGAGGGCGGAGGGGCTGGCGCCTACCCCCATTAGGAGGCAGGCGTTGCAGCCGTGGCTGGAGCTCTATGCGGCGACCAGGCATGGCAAGGCGGGGATGATGTTGTGGGCGGGGTTTTCCGAGGGCTTTCGTATCCCAGTGCAGGGGGCGGTTAGGGAGTTGGAGAGGGGGAATGCGGGCTCAGTGATGCGGTTGGCGGAGGTGGCCCGTGCGAAGATCGCGGCGGAGTGTGCTCTGGGCAGAGTCGCTGAGCCGTTCGAACGGCCCCCCTTCTCGCCTTTTATTGTTTCGCCGCTGGGGTTATCCCAAAGAAAGAGCCCGGGCATTATCGGTTGATCCATAATCTTTCTTGCCCCCTTGGGGCCTCGGTAAATGACCATATCCCGCGTGAGATGTGCTCAGTGCGATATGCGTCCTTCGACGAGGCCTTGGAGCTTGTGCGCCAATGCGGAAAGGGGGCTCTGATGGCGAAAGTGGACATAGAGTCAGCCTTTCGTCTCTTGCCGGTGCACCCGTCCGCCTTCCCCTTGCTGGGATTTCGTTTCGACGATCATTATTATTACGACAAATGCATGCCCATGGGTTGCGCGATCTCGTGCGCTTACTTCGAAGCCTTCAGCTCTTTCTTGCACTGGGTGTTGGTTCGGAGGTCTGGGCGGCGGACTATAGTGTATTATCTCGACGCTTTTTTGTTCGTCGGGCCGGCCCAGTCCGCCGTGTGCGGATCCTTGCTGGGGCTTTTCCTGGGCCTGGCGGCGGAGTTTGGCATCCCTTTGGCGGAGGGTAAGACGGTGGGGCCGGTGACTCGTATTTCCTTCTTGGAGATAGAGATAGACTCGGTTGAGTTCGTGGTCCGGTTGCCTATGGATAAAGTAGAGCGGCTGCGGCTCTTGGTAGCGGAGGTGGGCTCCGCTGCGAAGGTGACGTTAACAGAGCTTCAAAGATTGGTCGGCCACTTGAATTTTGCGTGTCGAGTCATCGCAATGGGGAGGCCGTTTGTGCGGAGATTGTCTTTGGCGATGGCCGGGGTGCGTTGTGGGCACCATCGCATCCGCGTGACTGCGGGGATGCGAGCCGATTTGCGTGTGTGGGACGCATTTCTGGCGGATTATAACGGCTGCTCGGTGTTACAGTCCGGGGAACTGTCCAACCGGGATTTGGACTTGTTTTCGGATGCGGCAGGGGGTTCGGGTATGGGATTGTACTGCCAGGGCGCGTGGTGTGCGGTGCCGTGGCCGGCATCATGGTCCTCGTGTGGGTTGACGCATAACGTGACGTTCCTGGAGTTGTTTCCGATTGTGGTGGCCTTATGAGTGTGGCCGGAGAGGTTACGGGACAAGCGGGTAGTTTTCTGGTGTGACAACGCTGCGGTGGTGCAAGTCATTAATCGCCATTCTCCCAAGTGTCCGCGGGTGGCAGCGTTGATGCGGGTGTTTGTGCTGGCCTGTCTTCGTCTTAATGTCACGGCTCGGGTGCGTCATGTGCCGGGTGCTCAGAATGTGATTGCTGACGCTTTGTCTCGTTTCCAGTGGGAGCAGTTTCGGGAGTTGGCACCTGGGGCAGACGAGACCCCGGCTGTGGTGCCGGAGCACCTTTGGCGGCTTGGGACGCCGGAATGATCTCTTTGTTGCGGTCTTCCTTGGCTCCAGGTACGTGGAAGGCTTATCAGCGGGGGTATGCACGGGTTCGAGATTTTCTCTGGGGGAAGGGCTGGAGGGGTGGCAGCGTTGGGGACCTCCTGGTGGGTTCTTTCATAGCGTGGGCAAAGGAGTGTGGTTGGTCCCGGGCGGCGGCACGAGCGGCTTTGGCTGGTTTCTCATTCTTCAGCAGGGCGGCGGGCTGGGGCAGTCCGGGCACCTCGTATGTGGTGAAGCGGCTATTAGCCGGTTGGGCATGAGTGCAGCCCCCTGCCCCGGATTGGCGCCGTCCCGTGTCGCATGACTTGCTGATGCGTATTTGGGATGTTCTGCCCGGGGTTGCGGCTACCCCGTTTGAGGCAGTCCTTTTCCAGGCGTTGTTTGTCACTGCTTTCTTTGGGGCCTTCAGAGTTAGCGAGCTGGTCCCTCAGTCGGGCGGGCGGGGTGGGCGGGGGGGGGGTTGCTGGTGCATCAGGTGGACCTACAGGAGCAGCGTGTACGGATATTTCTGGCTCACTCGAAAACTGACCCGCAGGGGCGTGGTCGGTGGGTGCTGTTGCGGGCCAACCCTGGTCTGGGATCCTGTCCGGTGCAGAACTTGGCGATGTACCGGCGTCAGCGTCTGGATGGGGCCGGTTGTTTCTTTTGCCATGCGGACGGGACGGCTGTCACCCAGTTTCAATTCACGGCAGTCTTCCGCCTGGCCTTGCGGCGGCTGGGCTTGGACGAGCGCTGTTATGCGTCTCATTCCTTCCGGATAGGAGCGGTAACCAGCGCTGCAGCGGCTGGCCTTGGGGGTGAGGTGATTCAACGAATCGGGCGCTGGAGATCTGGGGCCTACAGGGGCTATGTGCGCCCGGAACAGTTGTGAGCTGCGGTGGTGTCGGGGGGTGGGTGCGGGGGGGGTACTAATGCTGTGTTTCTTTTCCAGGTGTACTGCGGAGCGTGCCAACATGGAGTGCTGCACGGAGCCCGCCGGGCGTATGGTGGCTTCTTGGACATTCCTTCGTCTACTGGGCGGAACGCAGAGCCTCAACTCGTCCGCTGGGTCCGCACCTGGGCTTGGTGTCCTGCAATTTCCGGTTGGTTTGGCTTGGCGAGCGGGGCATGCGTTGGTGGCAGCTACTTCCAGTGGTTCGGGAGCACGCGGAGCGGCGGCAGCGGCCGGTGGGACTCCTGATACATCTCGGAGGGAATGATCTTTCCTGTTGGACGTGCCGGCAACTCATTCGAGCAGTGCAACGGGATCTGCGGGCTCTGCAGGAGCAGTGGCCGGACGTGGCACTTGTTTGGTCGGACATCATCCCTCGGCCGGCCTGCCTGCCTGCCGCAGCGACGGTGGTCGAGAGGGCTGGCTAAGGTCAACAGGCAGGTTGGCCGTTGGTTGCAGCAGGCCGGGGGATGGCAGGTCCGGCACCCTTGGGCGGACCCCCAGTGCGCTGGACTGTACCGTACCGACGGGGTACATTTGTCCCCGGTTGGACAGGACTTATTGCTTAATGATTGGCAGGAAGCACTGGAAATGATTGGTCGCAGCTTTATGGGGGGGGGCGGTGCGAGGATAGTGCATACCTCGCACCGGTGGCGGGGTTCAGAGCCAGCGCTCGGAGCGGCGCGGGCTTGACCTGGCTTACGAGCAGTGGGGGCGAAGCGCTCCTCGGGGTGGGGCGAGAGAGCCCGGTTGGGGGTCTCGGCCCGGTAGCGGGGGGGTGGGAGCCAGCCTTTGCTACTAGGATGGCGAGGCAGGCAGCAGGGTTTGGGGGGGAGGAGGATGCTCCGCCTTTCTACTAAGATGGCGGGTGGGGGGGCATCCTCCGGTCAAGGGGTGCGGGGCTGGGTTATGTTCAATTGTTATTAGGCCCTTGTTGGGTCGGTTTACAGGTTGTAAATAAAGCTGCGACCAAAATGTTTGTACCAAAAATACAGTTGTTTGCGAATTTGTTGGGGGGGGGGGACTTGTTTGGGGGGGAGTGCTAATTCTGGGGATGGAGGCAAGGAGGGCTTCCGGGTTACCAGAGTTAATGCTTGAGGCCGCGGGCCGGGTCCCGCGGCCGTCAGTAACCTGGGCCCGGGCCCGGCCTCGGCCTCCAGCACGCGGTTTGAAGGTGGGGGGGGGGGCGAGAGCGAGAAAGACGTGCGCGGCTTTTGAAATCGCTCCGTCACACCGTTGGAGCGATTTCATTGGCCCGCCGGCAGGTGGGGGGCGGTGCTGTGTCCGCGAGGAGCCGCGTGGCCGTCTCCTTCTGCCCGCGGCTCCTCGGGAAGCGGTCGCGTTCCCGCCCGCCCGCCCCCTTTTGGAGGAAAATTTGGGGGTTGTTGCAGCTGGTTGGGTGGGGGGTACAGAGCCAGCGCTCGCAGGAGCGGCGCGGGCTTGACCTGGCTTACGAGCAGTGGGGGCGAAGCGCTCCTCGGGGTGGGGCGAGACAGCCCGGTTGGGGGTCTCGGCCCGGTAGCGGGGGGTGGGAGCCAGCCTTTGCTACTAGGATGGCGAGGCAGGCGGCGGGGTTTGGGGGGGAGGAGGATGCTCCGCCTTGCTACTAAGATGGCGGGTCGGGGGGCATCCTCCGGTCAAGTGGTGCGGGGCTGGGTTATGTTCAATTGTTATTAGGCCCTTGTTGGGTCGGTTTACAGGTTGTAAATAAAGCTGCGACCAAAATGTTTGTACCAAAAATACAGTTGTTTGCGAATTTGTTGGGGGGGGGGACTTGTTTGGGGGGGGAGTGCTAATTCTGGGGATGGAGGCGAGGAGGGCTTCTGGGTTACCAGAGTTACTCGAGAAACTCAGTTAAATCCAAAGAAGCTGAGACATTAACCCTTTCAGTAGAAACCTTTGCTCCTAAGGGAGAAAGAGAGGAGCGAGGAGTCACATAACAATGTGAAATCGCAATAGAATCAACCTCAGTAATCTTTAAACATTCCGAAAAATACTTATTAACGAAATTCTAAGTGCAAGTAAATGAGTCCTAGAAAAATTAATAAATCTTAAGTTCTTCCTGGGAATATTATTCTCCAAAAGTTCCAACTTTGTATGTATGAAGAAGCTATCTTTAATAGAGTTAATACTTGCCCCTTGAAATGTTTGGAGCTGAGAATCAGTCTTCCTGGCTCAATTTTCCAATTCCTGAATCCTCTTCTCTTGTTCCTGAAATTTCCACTAAGCAAATTATTAGTCTGATAAACAAAATACCAGATATCTTTCAAAGAAATATCAGTATCAGATTAGCGAAATCCTCTGATACTAATGCACCATCTACCACTGGTATCACTTTAAGCATAGGACAAACATCTTGGATCCCCACAGCTGAGACTGAGGTACTTGGAATGACTCCACCTTCCATTAATAACATTGAAGAGGACACATCATTCCCAGCATCAGATATTTGTCTGCTCCCAGGGCAGGGTGTACAAGTTCTTACTATAGGGCTCATGTAGCCCCCAAAGGGAAAGAGGAAGACAAGGCTACAGCTCTAGTTCCAGAGGACCCAGCAGTGGGCACAGAAGTGACCATGTACTTGTCCACTGGACCCAGTGCAATATTGGAGGAAACAGCGCTAGACATCTTCTTACCTTCCTTGGGTATACTGAGGAACACCCAGTGCAGTCTCCAAGGCCACAAGCAGCACTGATGGGCTCCAAAGGGACATGGCTCTTTGGTCTTGTGGCCCTTTGGTCATGCTCCTATGGCCGTGAAACAGCAATAGTGTTTAGATAGGAGTCCCATTGCAGCCACAAATGATGTTACTTCTGAGTGGATGGAACCCTCAACGCCATCATTCCACAGAGCTAAGCAAACAAAGTGCCATGTAAGACTTCACCAGCAGCCGTCACTGCTGTGAAAACAGACTCCCCAGCATAATCTCTCCAATCACCCACAGAACTACTTCTAACTTTCAAAAGGGAGACTATGATAAAATAAGGAAAAATAGTTAAGAAACAACTAAGAAGAGCAGCTGCAAAGTTAAGCATAGACGTTCTTTAAAAATACTATCTTGGAAGCCCAGCGTAGGCATTCTTTAAAAATACTATCTTGGAAGCCCAGACCAGATGTATTCCATGTTTAAAAAAAGTGGAAAGAAGGCCAAAAAACGCCCGCATGGTTTAAAGGTGAGGTCAGAGAGGCCGTGAACTAGTTGATAAAGTGTAGCTAGATTTTCAGAAAGCTTTTGATAGGGTGCCTCATGAGAGGCTCTTGGCAAAATTAAAAAGTCATGGGATAGGAGGCAGTGTAATAATGTGTATCTGGAAATAGTTAAAGGATAGAAAACAGAGAGTAGGGCTGAATAGCCAATTTTCTCAATGGTGAAAGGTGAATAGTGAAGTACCCCAGGGATTTGTTCTAAACCTGCTGCTTTTTAACATATTTATAAATGACTTGGAAATGGGAATAACAAGTGAGGTGATCAAATTTCCAGACACAAAATTTTTCAAAGTTATTAAAACACAAGAGGATTGTGAAAAATTGCACTTAGGGAAGAACCACTCAAAATATAGTTACACAATGCCATCATGGATAATACATTGAAACTCTGCTCAGTATGCAGCTGCGACCAAGAAAGCAAATAGATTGCTAGGAATCATAAGCACAGGAATGGGGAATAAAACCAAGAATATTATAAAGCCTGGGTATCGTTCCATGGTGTGACCATACTTGAATATTGTGTGCAGTTCTGGTCACGATATCTTAAAAAACATATAGCAGAATTAGAAAAGGTACAGAGAAGAGCCACCAAAATAGTAAAGGGTTCGGAAGGATATCCCTATCAGGAAAGGCTTAAAAGGTTCAGGCTCTTCAAACTGGAAAAGAGACAGCTGAATGGAGATACAGTATGATAGAGGTTTATTAATTAATAAATAGAGTGGAAAGGGTAAACGTAGATCATTTATTTACCAAGCCAAATCCAGATGTTGGTTGTCTCATTGGTGATGTTTAAGTGAGCGTCAGGGGTGTATTTAAAATGCAATCATAAATCACTGTATGCACACAAGCAAATAACAGGCTGTGAGAAAGAGAAATTCCTAAGAGTATTTTAAGTATTCTGGTGACAGGGATAGGTAGAAAGGAAAAAAGCATAAACAAGAAGAGGGGCTGGAAAAAGAATGGGATTGAATCATCGTTCATAAAAGTCATAAAAATGATGGACAATAGTAATACAAACCTTTAACTATTATGTGATCTTTCACTCATTTTTTATGTGTTATAAATATCTCACTGTATAAGTGAATTTAAATCAGGCTCTAAATGTAATAATACTAATAAACAAATAACTGTCTGTTACATTATAGTTGACTCTGTCCTTCCAAATATTTAAATCCTGTGTCTCAGGGCAGGTAAAGAAAAAGGGACGAAAAAGCCCCAAATATACTTTAACATCCCTATTAGACTGATGCATCTTAAACTGAAGTGCAAAATAATTAAAATGGAAATAAAAATCAGAGTAGGTATGGAAGCAGATTTGGTTGCAGAAAACACCTTAACCCTGCAGCATTTGAAAGGCAGGACACTTACCTTCCGCACAAGAGGAGTGTGGTTTCATCAGGCCGGAGCTGCTATTTCTTGTTCTACATCATTGCACTTAAACCCTTCTATTAAAAATAGGCAAGACATGGAAAGCAGCAGCCTAAATACAAACATAAAAATGAAGAAGTTAGCAGCTTGGACTAAAAAGTAAAGAAAGATCCCTTGCAAAAACAATTTGATTATAAACACATCAGTCTGTACCTTTGGCTATATAAAAAGGGACGTTCTGGAAATTAGCATGCTACCCCTTAGCTAAACCAAAGAAAAAAGGTTTAAAAAGAAGAGCAATACTGTAAATCTGAAAAAAGAACCAAAAGAAAAGTAAAATAAAGATTAAAAAAGGGCAGCCATCTCTAAAATATTCCAGGGAGAGGGAAGAAAAATCAATCACAAGAACATGGCAAAACTTGTGAAAAATGACTATCTTCAGTCCTTTCTTAAAAGAATTATATTTTTATCACCCATAAATGTGTGTAGCAGATATTCATCAGCTGTGACCAGCACTGTTTAATTTAAACCTCGATATTCTGAGCTGGGCCATATTTGGTGATTGCCTCTGAATATCTGGTTTGTTCGGATAGCATTTTAGTTAGACGGACAGTGACAATATTGAACCCCTAACTGGATAGTTTAAACACCTAAAATTAGCACAGCCTTTTACCTGTCCTATCTTTAGGTATTTTAGCTAATCATCTAGTGGCTTGGTTTCGCCAAAATGGCAGATGAAATGTAAAGCGGACAAAATTACGCACCTAGAGAAGAACAACAGTAACATGATGCAAGATTTCACATTAGAAATCACCACCCAGGGAAAGGAACTAGGCATCATTGTAGATAATACGTGGAAACGCACTGCTCAGTGTATGCTTCCACCCCTACCAACGCCTGATGCCGACTTCCTGTTGGCATCAGGGCAGAAGAATTCAAAAGAGTTTGGCATCGGTGTGGACAAAAGCAGACAGCCTGTGATACAGTGGAGCCAATGGAGGTTAGTGGGACTGAAGAACTCACCTCAAACTTGGCTAGGCAGGAGGATTCAGACTCAGCCGCGAATTACCGCGGCGGCGCGCAGACGCGCACGAGCCAGCCGAGGGCTCGGCAGGGAGGGGGAGGGACGGGGAGACGGCGAAAGGGGGCGGGCAGCGGGCCGCGAATAAAGCAGCGTGCTCGGGCCTGCTCGGCCTCTTTCGCCGTCCACCCAACAAGCGAGGATTCGCAGTTGGCGGGGTTGGCAGGAGAAACGCACCCGGTGAGAGAGAACACAGCCTAGGCTTTAAGTAAAGGGGGAGAGTTGCAGGAGAGAAACCTGGACCTGCCCCCGGAGAGATAGATCAGGTCACCAGAACACGACGCAGAGGGCCCCCAGGCCTCGCTTTGACGGCGGGCAAATGGGGTGACCCAAGAAAGTTAAACCTGCTTGAACGGCAGGCGTAACAGCTTTGAGACTAAAAGAGATCGAGAAGAATAAAGATGGGGGAAAGCTTGAACGGCTACCTCATAAGGACAGTAAGAAGGACTGTGGGATAGTGGCTGTGTCTTCTCGAGGGGCGGAAAGAAAACAAATGTTACAGTGTTTTGTTGAATGTATTGTGCATGCTGTGGCCAACAGTGTTGAGGCTGTTAATACCATTGTAAAAGAAGCAATAAATGTATATAGTTTTGTTGAAAGAAAACCAGCAAAGCGTGTGGACTTATTGGCGGGAGAGAGGGAGGGGGAGGGGACCAAGGGGAAAGGGGGGGGGCAAAGCACGAGGCGACAATGCTCGTTGCACGGCTGAGACTCAGCCGCGAATTACCGCGGCGGCGCGCAGACGCGCACGAGCCAGCCGAGGGCTCGGCAGGGAGGGGGAGGGACGGGGGGACGGCGAAAGGGGGCGGGCAGCGGGCCGCGAATAAAGCAGCGTGCTCGGGCCTGCTCGGCCTCTTTCGCCGTCCACCCCCCCCGCTTCGCTAGCCCAAGGAGCAGCGGACACCCTCCCGACCCGCCCTATCGCCAAACGAAGGGGAATAGTCGCAGCATGCGGGGGAAGGCAGGAGAAACGTACCCGGTGAGAGAGAACACAGCCTAGGCTTTAAGTAAAGGGGGAGAGTTGCAGGAGAGAAACCTGGACCTGCCCCGGAGAGATCGATCAGGTCACCAGAACACGACGCAGAGGGCCCCCAGGCCTCGCTTTGACGGCGGGCAAATGGGGTGACCCAAGAAAGTTAAACCTGCTTGAACGGCAGGCGTAACAGCTTTGAGACTAAAAGAGATCGAGAAGAATAAAGATGGGGGAAAGCTTGAACGGCTACCTCATAAGGACAGTAAGAAGGACTGTGGGATAGTGGCTGTGTCTTCTCGAGGGGCGGAAAGAAAACAAATGTTACAGTGTTTTGTTGAATGTATTGTGCATGCTGTGGCCAACAGTGTTGAGGCTGTTAATACCATTGTAAAAGAAGCAATAAATGTATATAGTTTTGTTGAAAGAAAACCAGCAAAGCGTGTGGACTTATTGGCGGGAGAGAGGGAGGGGGAGGGGACCAAGGGGAAAGGGGGGGGGCAAAGCACGAGGCGACAATGCTCGTTGCACGGCTGAGCATGTTTAAGAAGGGCTGAGCACCCGGTGCCATCAGCACAAATAGAACAGAAGAGGTTTAAAATGAGGTTTCCTTTCCTTAGCAGTGACGCAGATAGAATTGAGGGATCTCATCAAAAACACCTGTCCCCAGAAGCTGACGTAATGTGCAGAGGGGGGAGGTACAAAAAGCCCTGGTTAGAACCAGGAAGGAGAGGAAGTAGCAGAGGAAGTAGCGTTGGTACCAGAAGCACCAGAGGCACCCAGGAAGGCACCAAGGGAAGTCGGTGTTTGAGAGGAAACCAGAGAGAAAGCCAAACTGACTCTGAGGAGGAGAGTGGCAGTCAGATGCAAGTGGAGTTCCAGCATCAGACAAGCAAGGCTCAGAGGCAGAGAGAGACACAGAATCCCCGGAGACGTTCTAACTCCAGGGGACGCTTTGGAGGTCTGGGAGGACCCAGAGCTCCCAAGAGAGGCTCCAGGAAAGGGAACTGGAGCAGTAGAGAAACTGATCTCTGGAGAGATAGTCCCGGAGAGGTTTTTCACACAAGCAGGAAGTGGTGCACTGCCTCAGAAAGTTTACCCAAATCACGGAGAAACTTTCTTCAAGCCAGAGAAGCTTTGCCAGGGGAGAGAAACTCCACAGCTGACACCAGACCCGTTTATAAGGTAACAGGTTTAAAGCCTTGTATTTGGGAGAGAAGCTGAGAGTTTTAATAAGCCCTGCACGGAGCAAAGTTTTAATACAGGAAGGTGTGCAGACTTCCAAGCAAGGGAGCCAGGGGAGGCTTATCACAAAGAGACTTTCTCTACAAAAGGGTTCTACAATCCTGAGTGCCTGGGAGAAGAGAGAATTTATCTTCCCCCAGTAAGTGAACCCTGCTCCAGCACATGTACTGAATGTGATCCAGGGAGTAGCAGACGCAGTCCAGGTTTAACACAATGGGAAAGCAGTAACATTTACCCTGAGCCTGAACCGATGGATTGCACGATATGTTTGTCAGATGAAATAACATCTTTATGCTGAAGTCTTCTGAAAGGAACAAGGAAGAAAGAAAGATTATTCCAGCTGTTTTTGTTTAGTTTGTTTCTTCGTTCTGTATGTTTGCAAAGTAATGATATCCACCAGGGAACGGGAATAAAACCCCACTTTTACTTTACCACTCTGACTGACTGACTCTGTGTATAGAAGAGGAGGCAGTTAAGTATCCACAATACCCTAGGCAGTCGCCTAGTGGACACACGGAGTCTCTTACCTTGACGACCCGTGACAAATGGCGTAGTTGGGGGATTTTTCATTCTGGAAGCAAGCCCACCAGGACGTGCACAAGCTCAACAGAAGGAGCGGAAGTTGCCACGCCCGGAAGGATCCAGAAGGAGCCGGAGTGGACTACAGCGTACAAGCACCTTCTCAAAGCGAGACCCTCCACCTAGTCCAGGTAAAAGGTATTTGGGCATAGGCTGGGGAGGATCCAGAGTGAGAAGGGGTTGCTTTTTGAAAAAAAAAAAAAAAAGGCAGAAAAAATAAGTTTTTTTTTGTCCAGTGGTACCGACTTGGTGTTTCTTGTGGTTGTGTTTTGCAGACTGTAACAGCTAAAGATGGATGTCCCTGAGGTTCTGCGCTGGATGAGCGGACAATTTGAGAAGCAAAGGGAGCTGGCCCAGCTGAATCAAGAACAGGCCTTGGCTGCTCTCCAAGCGCAGCAAAAGCACCTGACAGACCTCGTGCAGACACTATTGGAAGGACCACAAGGAAAGACAACACCAGAAGGCTTCAGTGGGGTAGGCCCACCACAGTGTGGGATATGGACATTTGGACACATGACAGATAAAGACAATTTTGATGACTTTATAGAGTCGTTTGAGAGAGTAGCTCTCCACGCACACTGGCCTAAGGAGCAGTGGGCGGTTAGACTCGCCGCATCCCTAACGGGCGAAGCTCAGGCAGCGTACCGAGCAATGCCTGCCGCTTTGGCAGATGAGTACGCAGAAATCAAAAAGGCAGTAAGGGATAGGCTAGGCCTAACACCAGCTGTGTACCGGAGAATGCTTAGATCCACAAGGTTACAAATAGGCGAAACGCCTAAAGCACTGTGCCATAGGGTGTGCAGTTTAGTGCTAAAATGGTTAGAGCCTGAAGGTAAAACAGTGGATAGCCTGATTGACCAAATTGTCTTAGAGCAGTATTTTGAGGCAGTTCCCTCAGAAATAAAAGCCTTTTTAACCTTGCAAGACTGCACAACCTCCATAAAGGCAGCGCAGCTAACAGAACGGTTTCTGGAAGCCGAGATGGCTAAAAAGATACCCAGAAGCGCTGAGTGGAAGTTGGGCTGCACCAGTCATGCAAAGTTAAAGGAAGGTTTTTCAGGGGACACACATTGTATGAAAGAATGTTTGCCTAAGAGAATTAATGACAATGTTTTTGCAACATGCTTTAAGTGTGAAAAGGTAGGGCATGTGAAAAGGTATTGCCCAGACCGAACAGCATTGATAACAGAAAGTAATGAGCAGGCACAGCAGGGATTCCGCCTTGATGTGGAGGTGGAAGGGGTCCCGGCCAGAGCCTTGTTAGACTCGGGGGCCGATCAAAGTATGGTCTCCCGGAAATTTTGGGACAGCATACAGGCCAGAAATGATTTTCCCCCGAGTCAACCTGAAGGGGTTGCGAAAATAAGATGCATCCACGGCTCTTCCACATGTTATCCTTTGTTCAACCTAATGATAAAAGGTTTGGGAACACGCAGGAGAACATTAATAGCCCTAGTACCAAAACTACCGTTTGATTTGGTCTTGGGTAGGGACTGGCCCCCGTTTGACAAAGGGCTAAAGGGAGGTTTGCACCCAGTGGAAGACAAGACAGCAAAGGGGTCCAGTGAGGGTTCCGCCGGGAAACGCTAAAAGAGAAGTCCCAGCCAGTAAGCAGGGAGAGAGGGGAAGCCCTAATGACTTTAGTACCTGGGCCTTTGTTTGGAAAACCCCGAAGAAAACTCTTTGTCCCAAACAGCAGACAGAGGTAGGAACACCCAGTAAGGAGGGTTTCACTCTAAAGTTTTGTAAAATGTCCCCAAATGCTCAAAGCCCGCAAAAAGCGACAGCAGCATCTGCAGGTTTTGACCTTTGCAGCGCTGTAACAGCAATAGTGCCAAAAGGGGGAAAAGCCCTAATCGCTACAGGGATACAAATCCAACTGCCCGCAGGGTGTTATGGGCGGATTGCTCCCCGATCCGGCCTGGCATCAAAATATTTCATCGATGTCGGAGCCGGGGTTATTGACCCTGACTATAGGGGAGAGGTTAAGGTGCTATTGTTTAATTTTGGAGAGCAGGAATTTGAGGTGAAAAGTGGGGATAGGATTGCCCAACTCATATGTGAGCGGTTTGGGTCACCTGAGGTGAAAGAGGTACCGCAACTGTCCCCTACAAGGCGGGTAGGTAGCGGGTTTGGCTCCACAGGCCAAAGGGAGGTTCAGGGACTCACCGCCACCTCAGAAGAGCCACTAGAAAAGGATCTAGGCCCCCAGGTGGAGGACTGCAAGGCAGAGGTAGCTCCAAAGGTGGGAACGGAATTGTCATTGCAACAACAGTACCAGTTAACCCAGTTGCTTGCACAGTTCAAGGACGTTCTCACGCCCATACCGGGGGAAACGACACTAGTAGCCCACGAAATTCTCACCCCTCCCGGGAAGATCGTGCGGCAACAACCTTACCGCTTGCCAGAAGCGCGTAAGAAGGAGGTCGTGTCTCAGGTTCAGGACATGTTGCGCATGGGCATCATTGAGGAGTCGAAAAGCCCCTGGTGTAGCCCAGTGGTCCTGGTTCCGAAACCTGATGGCAGTCTTCGATTCTGCATCGACTTTCGGCAAGTCAATGCCATATCGCTCTTTGATGCCTACCCGATGCCATGAATCGAAGAGCTGTTAGACAGATTGGGGCAGGCCTGGTACCTGACTACCCTTGACCTCACCAAGGGGTACTGGCAGGTACCGCTTACCCACGCCTCCAGGCCCAAGATGGCATTCAGTACGCCACTGGGCCTATTTCAATTCAAGCGTATGCCCTTTGGCCTACATGGCACCGCCGCGACGTGTCAGCGGTTGGTTGACCAGGTCCTTCGCCCTCACCAGAGTTACGCGGTGGCTTACATGGATGACATCGTTATCCATAGTACCACATGGGCGCAACATCTTCCACGGGTGGGAGTGGTGCTAAAGGCCTTAAGGCAATCCGGATTAACATTGAATCCGGGGAAGTGTCTGTTCGCAGGAACAGAAGTAAAGTACTTGGGACACATGGTGGGGAAGGGAATGGTCCGACCCTTGCAAAATAAGATCGAAAGTGTACAAAATTTTCAGAGGCCTGGGAACAAGAAGCAGCTCTGGAGTTTCCTGGGTTTGATTGGGTACTACCGGCGCTTCATACCCAGGTTTGCCGAGGAGAGCGCAGGTCTGACAGAGATGCTGCGGAAAAATGCCCCCAATAACTTGCGATGGACACCGGAAGCGGAGGCCGCCTTCACACTGCTGAAGGGGAAGTTGTGTAAGGCCCCAGTCCTGTATGGGGTGGATTTTGAGCGCACGTTTATCTTGCAGACAGACGCGTCAGAGTCTGGGCTAGGTGCAGTACTCTCCCAGGAGTTTGAGGGTTCTGAACACCCTGTATTATATTTGAGTAGAAAGTTGTCCAAGGCGGAAGGCAATTACTCCACTATTGAAAAGGAATGCCTCGCTATTAAGTGGGCGATTGAAGCGCTCCGCTTTTACCTCACTGGTCGGCATTTTGTGCTCATTACTGACCATGCCCCTTTAAAATGGTTAGGCACAATGCATAATCACAACCCTCGCCTCACTCGCTGGCACCTCGCATTGCAGGCTTTCAGTTTCACCATTCACCATAGGGCAGGCAAGCTACATTCAAACGCCGATGCGTTGTCCAGGATTCCGGGCTGTGAGAATGATAGTTCCCCATCCCGGAATGTCTTAAGAGGGGGGATATGTGATACAGTGGAGCCAATGGAGGTTAGTGGGACTGAAGAACTCGCCTCAAACTTGGCTAGGCAGGAGGATTCAGCATGTTTAAGAAGGGCTGAGCACCCGGTGCCATCAGCACAAATAGAGCAGAAGAGGTTTAAAATGAGGTTTCCTTTCCTTAGCAGTGACGCAGATAGAATTGAGGGATCTCATCAAAAACACCTGTCCCCAGAAGCTGACGTAATGTGCAGAGGGGGGAGGTACAAAAAGCCCTGGTTAGAACCAGGAAGGGGCAGAGGAAGTAGCAGAGGAAGTAGCGTTGGTACCAGAAGCACCAGAGGCACCCAGGAAGGCACCAAGGGAAGTCGGTGTTTGAGAGGAAACCAGAGAGAAAGCCAAACTGACTCTGAGGAGGAGAGTGGCAGTCAGATGCAGGTGGAGTTCCAGCATCAGACAAGCAAGGCTCAGAGGCAGAGAGAGACACAGAATCCCAGGAGACGTTCTAACTCCAGGGGACGCTTTGGAGGTCTGGGAGGACCCAGAGCTCCCAAGAGAGGCTCCAGGAAAGGGAACTGGAGCAGTAGAGAAACTGATCTCTGGAGAGATAGTCCCGGAGAGGTTTTTCACACAAGCAGGAAGTGGTGCACTGCCTCAGAAAGTTTACCCAAATCACGGAGAAACTTTCTTCAAGCCAGAGAAGCTTTGCCAGGGGAGAGAAACTCCACAGCTGACACCAGACCCGTTTATAAGGTAACAGGTTTAAAGCCTTGTATTTGGGAGAGAAGAGAAGCTGAGAGTTTTAATAAGCCCTGCACTGAGCAAAGTTTTAATACAGGAAGGTGTGCAGACTTCCAAGCAAGGGAGCCAGGGGAGGCTTATCACAAAGAGACTTTCTCTACAAAAGGGCTCTACAATCCTGATTTAGATAAGTGCCTGGGAGAAGAGAGAATTTATCTTCCCCCAGTAAGTGAACCCAGCTCCAGCACATGTACTGAATGTGCCCAGGGAGTAGCAGACGCAGTCCAGGTTTAACACAATGGGAAAGCAGTAACATTTACACTGAGCCTGAACCGATGGATTGCACGATATGTTTGTCAGATGAAATAACATCTTTATGCTGAAGTCTTCTGAAAGGAACAAGGAAGAAAGAAAGATTATTCCAGCTGTTTTTTTGTTTAGTTTGTTTCTTCGTTCTGTATGTTTGCAAAGTAATGATATCCACCAGGGAACGGGAATAAAACCCCACTTTTACTTTACCACTCTGACTGACTGACTCTGTGTATAGAAGAGGAGGCAGTTAAGTATCCACAATACCCTAGGCAGTCGCCTAGTGGACACACGGAGTCTCTTACCTTGACGACCCGTGACAAGCCCCACAGCACTGAAGTTTTAAGGTAAACATCATGGGGCTGTTTCAGGCCATTGCTGCTGCTGTAGGTCCCAGTGAAGCAATGGGCGCCCCTGGAGATCTGGTCTAGCACATAAGCAATGAGAGGCAAAAGACGGGTGCATTTGAATTAATGAAGGGAAAATCGATCTGAAAGGATTAGAGGCAAGGGACTGCGTCAGGAAGGGAAGGAAGTATTGAGGGATAAAGCTGGGCAAAGGCTGTTCAACCACCATTCTTGTGATAATTCATCTTTTATTTTTAGGTGTATTTGCATAAGCAATAGTGCCTATTATAGGGGTTCCAGCACGTGAGTAAATGTTGACTATTCTTATGCATCTTTTTGTTGATGCATGAGCCATCAAACAAATGCACAAGACTTCCCCAGAGCCTAAAAGATCAAAAGTCAGTGGGTGCTCCAGGTCTCACTGGCCCATGAGAGGACAGCAGCCCCTGAAGCACCAGTAGATATTCTCACCTTTCGCCAGTGAAGAGAGAGGAGAGTCCCCCCTCAGATCCCCCTTGCCACCATGTTCTGGCCTGTCAATGAAGGCAAGGGGCGGAGAGAGGGTAAGGGCACAAGTGAAAGGTGACGTTATAGAGAGGAAGGACAGAGAGGGGAGGGTTTGAAGGGAGGATTTAGCAATGAGGAAGAGAATAGAGAGGAGAGGGGAGGGGTGAGGAGGCAGGGTTAGAAATGAAGAATTGAATAGAGAAGGGAGCAGTGAAGGAGCCAAGCCAAAGGGGAGGGATGGAGTTAAAGGGAAAAAGAAAGGAGCTGAACAGGGACCGATCATAAGGAAAGAGTTGGCGTTAGAGAGAGGAGAGAAGAAAAGTGTGAAGTCACAGAGGAAATAGTGGAGGGGATGCAAACTGGGAGAGTGCAAGAAGGGAGAGGAGAAGGGGCAGGGAAAGAGCAAGGATGGCTGGCAGTGAGGGAAGGAGCATGGCAAAAGGTAAAGAGAAGAAATAGTGCAATAGGGTTGGAGGTAGAGGGAGTGAGTGCAGGAGGACAGAGAAGAGTACAAGGGACAGAGAAACCTGCATTTCCACAAATATAAAATTCCACACACACACATGCCACATGAACACCCCATCACACAAACCTGCACATCATCAGGCAACCCTCTATGACACATACTCACAATGCCACAACACCATGACACACACCATCAACACCACCACTGCACCAAATGACCCATACCCAGCATACTGGATCAGATCAATGCGATCAGAACTCAGCCCAATCATAGCCGAGATCACAAAACTTTCCTTCTCAACAGGAATATTCCCATCTGCTCTTAAACAGACATCCATACGACCACCAATGTTCCCTCTAATTTTCTGTAGGCTGTGTGCGCATAAAATATCAGCTGTGTGCAGCTTTTGAAGGAAGGTTAAATTTTTGTGCGCCACATAATGACACTCGGAGTTATATACTTTAAAATTTGACTACACGTCAGAATACAGTATGCACACCACATTGATTTTAATCAAATTAAATGAAACTAGATGATTACTAAATGAAGCAGGAAATTTCTAGTAATTACAATCATAACTTTTAAATTTTAAGACGTCTGTGTTGTTTTCTATCAGAATCAGAGCCGTAATTTTTGTGCGCTCTGTTGTAAAGTATGTGCGCTCGCTCGGTGAGGTGTGTGCGCACGCACACGCGCACAGCTTAGAGGGAACAGTGACGACCACTGCTAAAGAATAACCAGCTGGACCCGCAGAAGGAGGATTCCTACCGGCCGATCTCAAGCATCCCACTACAAGCTAAAATACTTGAGAAGGTGGCTCAGAGACAGATTCAGCAACATATTGACACCTCATCCCCCCTAGATCCCTGCCAGCATGGTTTTAGGGAAGCTCATGGAGTTGAGACACTACTTACCTCCCTATCCAACACCCTAATCAGTGGGATAGACAACATCAAAAGGGGCTTCGCGCTAATCTTCCTTGACATCGCAGCAGCATTTGATTCTGTCGACAACGACCAACTCCTAACACGACTCCACAAGAAGGGAATCCAAGGCCTTGCATGGGAATGGTGTAATTCCTACTTAGAAGACCGATGGCAACAAGTTAGGATTGACTCCAACACATCTGAACCATTTCAGCAAAAACAAGGGGTACCCCAAGGCTCCTCCTTATCCACGCTGCTCTTTAATATATACATGCAGCCGATATGTGAAATCATCTGCTCCTTCGGAATTTCATGCATGATCTATGCAGACGACGTGTTGTTGTTTACACCTATCAATGTAATGCTTCCTGATTATACAGCATTAGTGGACTGCTTCAACGCAATCACAGACTGGCTTCACAATCAGAACCTTTGAATAAACTTCAAAAAAACTGAGGTCCTATTCATCATGTAGAACAAAAGCTTTTCATCCCCTCGGCCCTAAAAGTAAGAGATGCAGAGATTCCAAGCAAGCCCAACATATGCTACCTGGGTGTTACTCTGGATCAACAACTAGACTTCACAGCTCACATAAGTAGCACTGTCAAGACCATATACTACAAGATCAAGACATTACGTCACCTGAGACCCATGTTCAAGACATTACGTCACCTGAGACCCCCAAGATAATTTCAACTGTGAATAATGTGTATAGTTTATTGTATTTATATTGTTGATATAGTTTACCTGTAATCCCAAGTTTCTAAATCCCTGTTACTTGTAAATGCACTACAGTTACTCTGTATGTATATGTTTAGTTTCATGTAAACCGCGCTGATGACAATAGTGTGGTATATAAGAGATGTTAAATAAATAAATAAATAAATAAATAAATAGTGTTGGACCCAATGAATTTCCTCACAATATTCCAAGCGCTAGTAACACCCCATTTTGGCTATGCAAACATTATACTCCACGGCCTCCTCAAGAGCACTCTAAACCCGCTAAAATTAGCAATGAATTCTGCTGCCCGTGTCCTCTGCGGAGCATCCAAGAGAGACCACATAAACCCCATCCTAAGGGACCTACACTGGCTTCTGATAAACTGCAGGATCGCATACAAAGCCCTCCTCATTACCTTTAAATCCATTAATAAAATATCCCCCTTCTCAATCTCAGCCCTCATCACTCACACCCCCAACAATAGACCAAGGAGAACATTTGCCTCCAATACACATCATCCTGAGGGAAACCACAAACGTGCACAATCAACTAGTAACAGAGCCTTCGCTTTCTACGCTCCCAGAAGCTGAAACAACCTCCCTCCCAGCATCCACACTCCCATCGCAGACTTGCATGCGCACACACACACACTCACTCCAATATCCCATGATACGTACAAATACATACACAAAACTCCATGACACATATACATATAGAACCCCTATACATAACACCAATATGTACATAGCCCAAACACACACCCAGATAGACACACACAGATGTGTAACACACTGCTACCACACTTAGAGCTCCAACACACACATACACACACACACACACACACACACACATATGCTACTAACATGTGCACAGCTCATACACTGCTAACATGTGCATGGCCCCAACACAGAGAAAGATTCAAGCCCCTAATACACACTGGGGGTCTATTCTGAGACACAAATAGTGGGAATGGATGTTCCAGTGTCTGTCCATGCCTGCAGCAGCTCCCGGCTAGCTTCCCCACCGGTTGTATAGGGAAGATAGTCGGGGGGTGGAAAGAGGCGGCCCGGGGGCGGAGAGTGGGCGGGCAGTGGGCAGTCACCAGCCCTGGACGTACAGGGCCGATTCTAATGTCAGCCCTCTATGTCCAGGGCCGGCAAAATGGCCGGGGAAGCTATTCCACTTCTGAGGTGGAATACCTTCCCTGAACATATTTTCTTTCAACCTCGAGGCGTGGAAGGGGCTGGGGGGACCAGGGTTATTCCCTGCAGCCCGACCCTGGCCTTAGGAGGCCAGATCAGGGGTTGGGCTGTGGGGAATAAACTCCATTTAAAAGTCTGACTGAGCTATCTGGGAAGTTCCTGTACGTGCAGGCTGGGACTGAATTGCAGTCTCGGACTGCATGTACAGGCCTGATCACGATTCTGATCCCATGGGGCTAGATGTGCCTCACGGGATGAGAATCGCGATCACCTTTGTACGTCCGGCTCAGACTGGATGTTCAAAGGGGATAGCCGTGCGGGACAGAATCAGGGCCATCGCTAACATGTGCAGGTCCCCAACACACACCATCAACACATGCACAGCCCAAGCACACTCATGCACAGCAGGTTCCCAGTACAGACCACCACCACCATGTACACAGCCCCAACATGAAACTAGACACTTAAATACAGCATAGAATACCTCCCTGATGCGCATACATAAATGCTGTACAGCACACATAAAGACATACATGGTTATATCTCTTCCTAGGCACACTCTCTGTTCTTCAATTCTCAACCATGCACTTATTACCCCCACACTATAAACTCATCCCCACAATCAGCTCAGACTTCAGACAACCAACAACTTACTACTACCACAATCCTAAGCAGTATGCAAAACCAAACTACTCCAGACTAATCAATATCACAAACTTCACACAAACTACCCACAACCCCCAGAGCTAGACACCCCTACTATAGAAACCTCACCTGCATGCTCATTAACGCTAGATCTATTAGAAATAAAATACCACTAATACAAGATATCATTACTGAACATACCCCTGATCTCCTATGTATTACAGAAACATGATTATCAGACACAGACCAGATACTGATCAACCAACACCATATACCAAATTACCAAATATATCACACCCACCATGCCTCCAAAAGAGAAGGTGGTGTCCTAACTATCATAAAAAAGGAATTAAAAACAACCCTATTATCGTCAATCAACACTCAGAACCTTGAAATCCTAAACATACCAACAAAAAACCTCCACTTCTGTCTTACTTACAGATCATCTGATGCCCCTGCAGACAGCATTGAAATATTAACTGAAACACTATGCTCAGCCAATGACAAACAACCACTAATACTACTAGGAGATCTCAATCTAGCGTCCCTACCACACAACCAAATTACAACCTTTTTAACCACCACCTTCAAACTGAATTTCCATAAAATAAACGACTCAGAAACCCACTGTAAAGGTATCATGCTAGATCTAGTATTTCTTCCTAACATAATCCATCGTAACTACAACCCCACATCCCTCGTGGTCACACCAGTACCCTGGTCTGACCACCATCTCATAAAATTTCAAATTCCCATTACTAAACAATAAGCTCACAACAAATAAACCTCACACAAATACACAAATTCAAGAAATTTGACAGAGAAGCCTTTATAAAACAAACTATCCAATACATATCCATACCTTCAGTCAACCTAGATGATACCATAAACAAATGGAAAACACAATATCCAAAGCTGCCATCCAAAAAGTACATCCCCCCTTCCACAAAAAAAACACAACAACCCATGGTTTAAACCCGAACTAAAACTACTCAGAAATTAACTACGTAAAACAGAATGTAAATGGTGCCATTACAAATCCTCTACACAACAAACACTATACATGGCCAAACTAAAACACTATCAAGATACAAAAAATAATGTAAAGAAAGAATACTACGCCAATATTCTTGCAAAATCCATCAACCGACCACGAGAACTCTTCCAAATTATAAATCCCTCACTAACAACAACACAAGCAATGAAACAGATACCACCATAGACCCCCAAACCCTTGCCAATTTCTATAAAAACAAAATATTACAACAAAGCCCTAACCAATACATCTTAGACCTCCAACCACCTGCTATACAGCAAACATGGTCCACATTCTCCATGACCACCAAGGAAGTACTCAAAAACATTATCACAAAAGTAAATACAACTACCTCACACCTCGACCCCTGTCCTGTAAAATGGATAAAGGCCACAAAAACAGAATTCACCTTTCTCATCCTCCACATCATCAACACATCCCAGCAACTTGGCTACTTGCCTTCTGCCCTTAAACATGAAATCATATGCCCAATCCTTAAGAACAGTACAATGGATAAAAACAACCCCACTTCATACAGGCCAATCTCCAGCCTCTCGTTACTTACTAAACTAATGGAAAAAGCTATCCTTATCCAACACAAGACCATATTGACACACATGCCCCCCTAGACGAGCAACAATATGGCTTTAAGCCATACCATGGCGTCGAGACGCTCCTAACTGTACTATTTGACCCTATGCTTCGCGGTATTGATAATACTGAAACAGTGTTCCTCCTCATATTCCTTGACATCTCCGCAGCCTTTGATAGTGTAAACCATCACATCATGCTATCCAGACTACAACACATAGGCATCAATAACACAGTACTACAATGGTTCAACTCATACCTGTCAGAAAGAACCCAGCAAGTTAAAATAGGAAATACCACCTCCAATACATTTAACCAGGAACAAGGTCTCCCAAGGGCTCTGAACTCTCCGTTCTATTATTTAACATTTACCTGCAACCCATCTGCTCGATACTTAAAAAATTTAAATTACTATACCACATAAATGCGGACGAAATTAATAAATCCCAAATCCAACAAATCAAAAGCTATTTCGCTGAATTAATCAACTGGCTTTCTGACTACAATCTAAAGATTAATTTCAATAAAACTGAGGCCCTCTATAACATAAAATCTAAACTTCACCCCTCCATCTAACATTAAAATTCAAGACACCACGATAGTTGTCAAAGATGAGATAAAATATATTTGTGTAATACTGGATCGCACCATGAATATGTCTTCATTCATAAAAAAACACTACAAGAAAAAAATACTATAAACTGAGACCTTTAACCCCTTTATCATCTAATGGACCAACTGTGAGAGAGTCAGTTGGTCCATTAGATGATAAAGGGGTTAAAGGAGCACTAAGAGGCGACAAGGCGATAGCGGAGAGACTGCACAAATTCTTTGCTTCAGTCTTTACTGAGGAAGATGTAGGGATGTTACCCATGACTGAAGTGATATTTAAAGGTGCAGAAGAATTGAAGGAAATATCGATACATCGAGAAGATGTATTACAACTATTAGATAAGCTGAAGAGTAGCAAATCACCTGGGCCGGATGGTATAGAAACATGATGACAGAAAAAGACCACAAGGCCCATCTAGTCTGTCCTTCCATAACAACTACAACAGTCCAAATAGAAACAGAGAAACATGATGACAGAAAAAGACCACAAGGCCCATCTTACATCCAATACATCCAAGGGTATTGAAAGAACTGAAATATCAGATTGCAGACCTGCTATTAGTAATCTGTGAACTATCATTAAAATCATCTCTAATACCTGAAGATTGGAGGATCGCCAATGTAACACCAATTTCTAAAAAGGGTTCCAGGGGTGATCCGGGAAACTACAGACTGGTGAGACTGACGTCAATACCGGGAAAAATGATAGAAACCATCATAAAGAATAAAATTACTCAGCATGTAGATAGTCATGAACTAATGAGAGACAGCCAACATGGCTTTAGACAAGGAAGATCTTGTCTTACTAATCTGTTATGTTTTTTTTGAAGGAGTGAATAATCAGGTGGACAAAGGTGAGTCGGTTGATATTGTGTATCTGGACTTTCAGAAAGCCTTTGACAAGGTCCCTCATGAGAGACTTTTGGCAAAACTAAAGAGTCATGGGATAGGAGGCAGTGTACTATTGTGGATCAGGAACTGGTTAAAGATAGAAAGCAGAGGGTAGGGCTAAATGGCCAATTTTCCCAATGGAGAAAGGTGAATAGTGGTGTACCCCAGGGATCTGTGCTGGGTCCGCTGCTTTTTGACATATTCATAAATGACCTGGAAAGTGGACTAACGAGTGAGGTTATCAAATTTGCAGATGACACAAAACTATTTAAAGTTGTTAAAACCCAAGAGGATTGTGGAAAATTGCAAGAGGATCTTGATAAATTGGAAGACTGGGCATCAAAATGGCAGATGAAATTTAATGTGGACAAGTGCAAGGTTATGCACCTAGGGAAGAACAACCCAAACTATGATTACACGATGCAAGGTTCCACATTAGGAACTACCACCCAGGAAAAAGATTTAGGCGTCATTGTGGATACCATGTTAAAACCCTCAGCCCAGTGTGCAGCGGCGGCCAACAGAGCAAATAGAATGCTAGGTATGATAAGGAAAGGAATGGAAAATAAAACAAAGGATATTATAATGCCTCTATATCGTTCCATGGTGAGACCGCACCTTGAATATTGTGTGCAATTCTGGTCGCCGTATCTTAAAAAGGATATAGAGTTATTAGAAAAGGTTCAGAGAAGAGCCACCAAAATGGTAAAGGGGATGGAAGGATACTCCTATGAAGAAAGGCTAAAAAGGTTAGAGCTCTTTAACCTGGAAAAGAGACGGCTGAGTGGAGATATGATAGAAGTCTATAAATTAATGAGCGGAGTGGAACGGGTAAACGTAGATCGATTGTTTACCTTATCAGAATATAGAAAGACTAGGGGACATGCAATGAAGCTACAGGGTAAACTATTTAAGACTAATAAAAGAAAATATTTTTTCACTCAACGTGTAATCAAACTCTGGAATTTGTTACCGGAGGATGTGGTAAGGGCTGTTAGTGTAGCTGGGTTTAAAAAAGGTTTGGACAAGTTCCTGGAGGAAAGGTCCATAAGCCATTATTAAGAAGGGACCCAGGATATCAATGCTTGACCCAGTACAAGCATTGTGGAACTTGTCTTTTGGGGAAACTGCTAGGTATGTATGACCTAGATTGGCCACTGTTGGAAACAGAATACTGGGCTTGATGGACCTTGGTCTGACCCAGTATGGCATATCTTATGTTCTTATGTTCTTATGAGACTGCTAAAACATTTCCACCCTCTTCTCCACCCTAGTGACTTTAAATCAGTACTCAAGGCAATTGTGACCCCAAACTTCGACTATGCAAACTCATTACTCCAAGGACTGCCTAAGCAAACAATTCGTCCACTACAAATTGCACAACATATTGCTGCCAGAATAACAACAAACTCCAACCCATTAGACCATATTACCCCTATTACTATGTAATTTATACTGGCTTCCGCACCCAATACAAAATAATTGTAACCTCCTTCAAACTAATCAATGACATATCCCCATCCTACCTAACTTCCTCATCTCTAATGAAAAGACCTCTCGTAATCAAAAAAACTGCAATAAAAAACAAACTGATAACCCCTTTCATCCTGCACATTCACCAGACTACATTAAAGCTAAAAAGATCACAAGCAAAAGAGCATTTTCACACTGCGCAGCCACTCTTTGGAACACACGTCCAGAAAGCCTAAGAGAGATAAAAGACCTTTCTTCCTTTAGGAAAAAACTTAAAACACATCTATTCTCACAACACTACGGCTCTATAACATAACCTCAGAATCCTAACTAGACACCTCACTCACCAGATCCACATTCCCTAGAAGAATTCACCATGAACACAATGACACACATCCTATGTATATAGTAATTAGTTAGATTGTTAACTATGTACAATAACAATTAAACAATGTTACATGTACACTGAACTTGTCTCTGTGCAATTCATTATTATCATCATAGAAATGTAAAATAAATAAAGTGCATAAGAAATGTCATACTGACATATTCAAAGTTGTTAAAACCCAACAGGATTGTGAAAAATTGCAAGAGGACCTTGATAAACTGGAAGACTGGATGTTCAAAAAGTAGATGAAATTGAAAGGGGCAAGTGCAAAGTTATGCACATAGGAAAGTACAACCTAAACTATGGTTCCACATTGCAAGGTTCCACATTAGGAATCACTGCCCAGGAAAAAGATTTAGGTGTCATCGTGGATAACACATTGAAACCCTCCACCCAGTGCACGGTGGCGGTCAAGAAAGCAAATAGAATGCTAGGAATCATAAGGAAAGGAATCAAGAATAAAATAAAGGATATTATGCCTCTGTAAGGTGCTTCAATGGTATTTCCTTAGTCCTTTCCTGCTATGCCCAAAAGGAAAGGCTGAACTGGGAAACACTTCCCCTGACCACACCCTTACCTCCTTCTGGGCCAATGGACCAATTTATATATCAGAGTGCTGTTCTAGAAGAAGGGTCCATGGAGCAGTTGCTTGATGTATCATGGTCATTAGGCCCTGCAGATACTTTAGCCTACGAGACCTCTTTAAGTCCAGACCTGTGAGCAACTCTGCCACAACCTGAATTCCAGCTCTCCACTTGCAATGTCTGCAGTTGCCCTCTCTGAGCTAGTGGAATAAGATGAGCAGTGTGGGAGAGAGATTATAACAGTGTCATTGTTTTTGGTGGCTGGAATCTCTGCACTAGAAGAAATAGGTGGGAACTTCTTTAGATGGCTTGGAGAGAGTCGAGAAACCACACAGTTACACCTTGATGGGCAACCTGGCAATGAAGGAGATCCTAGACTTTCTGAAGGTACAGATTTACCAGCAATTCTGTTAAATTGTCCCAATACTGTGACATTACATTCTATCCAGGAGGCCACTGTTGGTCTCGGGAAGGCTTTAGCAGTCCAGATCTCTTTTATGTCCATGGAGGTTTGGAAGTTACAAGCTCAAATGACCAAGAATGTTTCTGCTATTGTTCATTTAAACTCTCAGTTTCAGGGTTTGCAGAAGCAGTCATTGGCTCTCAGCAACTTCAAGAAGCCATGTCTAACATCATTAAGGTCTAAGATGGAAATCCTGCAAAATCATGCAAGGAATTGTAATATTCAAATTTTGAATTTCCCACAATTACCTGTTACTCCATAGAAGCTTTGGATATACCTCCTATTGTTCGTGTTTCTTACCTTCCTAAACTTAATCATCAGGATTCACAAGGTGGCTATAGCAGACATGCTGAACAGCTTGTACCTGTTTCTGCTTTATTAGAGATCTCTGATGTGGAAACTATGGTTCTGAATGCTTTTGTAGTTACATTTGCACTGTCTGACAGAGAATAACTTTTTAGATGGTATTTTTGGAAGCAGGATCATGTGTTCTATAATCCAAAAATGCAGATCTTTCCTGACATGTCCAGGGACACCCAGATGAAGCGTTCTCAGTTTTTGCTAAAGAAGCCAGATTTCTTTAAGTTAGGGGCAATGTTCTTTTTTAGATTTCCCTGCAAATGTGTAATTAAATACTAGTCCATTAAATCTATGCTCTTTAAACCTATACAGCTTTTCACTTTTGTAGCTTCTAAGGGGCCTTTTACTAAAGGTTTTAAGGTGTGTTAATGAAGTTAACGCACATTATCTGCCCACAACCCTTTTCTCCTAGGACAAGCAGGATGAATCAGACACACCTGGTAACATCATCCGCCGGCACCGAGGACAGAAGTACTCTCTCTCTAGCCCAGAAGGGATTTCCCTTCTGGGCGTGATCCACCTGGCCCTACCCCCAGGACCGCCCCTAGCCAGCCACTTTTACCTCTTTCACCTTGCCAGCAAGACGGACTCTTCTACTCTCCACTTTTTCTACTTAAAATTACAGATCTTCAATCAAGATGCCCAGACCTGGGTTCAAAAAATGCCCAGGCTGCTCAAGAAAGATGAATTCTATGGACTCACATGATCGCTGCTTCTTCTGCCTTGGGATCTCCCACATAGTTGAGGATTGTGCACAATGCGCAAAGTTGTTTCCAAGGGTGAGAAATCCCACAGGAACGCGCTCCAGGAACTCTTCCCAGAGATGCCGGCTCTCCCTTCCTGCTCCAGAGCTCCTCCGGAGAACACCAGGGCTTTGCGATTTCTCCCGCTGCCTCTCTGCCTTTGCCGACTCCTCCAACAGCTCCGGATGTGCCTGCTGTGACCTCCATCCACAGCCACTCAGCTCGGGGTCACCTCTCCCCTTTGGGGGAACCCTTCCAGGCAGCCCGACAGTCCCAAGGAATGCTCCTCTCCCCAGTACATGAGGCTCCCATGGTGGCGGCCATCTGGGATGATGACATCACACTCGGCTCCTCCCACTGCGGCACCATTGGCACCAAAGCCAGCATCATCACAGGAGGGGCAGTTCTCAGCACCAGCGTTCCCACCATCAGAGATCACGCTCGGTGCGGAGGCACCGCTCCAGCCCGCGCCAACGCTCCCAGCAGCACAGAAAATGGCACTGCAGCAGCAGCACCAACAGCTCAAGCAGCAGTCAACAAAGGAAGTACCACCACGCCTACAGGAGCCACCAGTGGCATCGCAGACATGCCAGCTTTTCCTCAGCTTCCAGCAGCAGCAGACACAGCTCTAGCTTCACCCTTGCAAGCAGGTATACCTCTCCTCCCAGCCTCCATCAGGTCCATGACTTTGACCTTTCTCCACCGCATGCTACTGTTCCCCCTCTATCAATGCCCCCACCACCCCCCCCCCCAAGGGGTAGACAGGGAAGCCGGAGCAACCAGAGCTTCTAGAATTCACCAGTGCTACACTCGGGCCACCAGGAATCTCTCACAATGGCAGCATGCAGCTCTCCTCCCTGGCACCTCCTAAAGATACTGCCCTTGTCTCTGTGCCCAGCCCCAGGGAAGCTCGCAGAGACGGGGAAGAGGACATGACCACTGAGTCCTGGGCCTCAGGGGAAAACCCCCCTTCTGCGGATCTAGAGACCTCTGCACCATCAGCAGACCTCCTACCCAGCAACCCTGAGAACCTAAACTATCCCAAGTTCCTCCGAAAGGTCGCAAATGCCCTGAACCTCCCAAGCACCTGCCCCTAGATGCCCAGCACCTATCCCTGTGCATCCTCTGTTGCGCGAAAACGTCCTCGCCTTATGGCAGAACTCTACCTCTGGGACCCCGGTGTCTCATAAATTGGAAGCCAAGTACCAGGTCCAAGCCTCTCTGGGATTTGACAAAACCCAGCTCCCTCACCATTCCATAGTGGTGGAGTCCACGCTTAAACGCTCAAAGTCCACGCAGACACATGCCAACTTCCCCCCAGGCAAAGAACTAAAACTCCTCGACGACATGGGTAGAAAAAGCATCCTAAGGAGTTATACTGTGCACCAGAGTCTCTGCCCACCAGTTGCAGTAAGCTCTGTACCAGGATGTCCTGGTGGAGAAGCTAAAAACAACCATCTCAACCTCCAACGAGGAGACGCAGATGGCTTCCTCCTCCACCATCCTAGACCTGTAGGAGTGTACGAAACATCAGGTGTGGGCAGCTTTCGATGCCTTTGATGCGTCGGCTCACAGAGTAGCAACCTCTATTTCCACCCTCCACCTAGCTTGACTCAGAGCTTCGAGACTGCAAGAGAACACTCACGATCGCATCGCAGATGGTCCTTGCACAGGGGGTACCTTGTTCAGTGACAAAGTCAATGATGCCGTCAACTCCCTGAAAGACCACTACACAATGCTGCAGATCCTCGCAGACGAAGGCCTGGAATGTTCCAGCCGCAAAAGCTCTTACCACCAAAAGCCCTACTCCTTTTTTTCCTCCAGAAGCCAGTACGGCTCCTACCGAAAATGGCAGCAGCCCCGCTACAAGCCGCAGCTCCCTCAACTCTCCTACTGGCAGAAGCCCCACCAGCGAGAAAGGAAGCAGCAGAAAACCTCACAGCCTGGAGCGGGGAAGGGGGACAGTTGGCCATGTTCCTGCCGGCCTGGAAGTCTATCAAGGATGGATACCGAATAAAGTTTCTTTCATCTCCTGTGCAGCATGGACTTCCCCCCTGGAAGACATCTGCTTCGTCCCTCCCCACCCTAGCGGTGGAGGTTCTGTCCCTCCTATCTTCCAATGCTATCGAACCCACCCTGGAAGAGGAGCGGAACACTGGCTTCTACTCCAGATACTTCCTGGTCCCCAAGAAATCAGGGGGCATGTGCCCCATTCTCAACCTCCGCATGCTCATCAAATTTATTGCCAAGGAGAAGTTCAGGATGCACTCGCTCGGATCCATCCTTCCTCTTATCCAACCCAAGGAATGGCTGACATCCCTGGATTTGCTGGAAGCATATACACACGTTCCGATACACCTGGACCACAGACAATATCTATGATTCCAAGCCATGAGGAACCACTTCCAGTACAAAGTCCTTCCGTTCAGCCTGTCACCCGCTCCACGGGTATTTACAAAGTGTGTTGCCGTCGCAGCGGCGCATCTCCACAAGTGAGGAATTTGCATTTTTCCCTACCTCGACGACTGGCTTATCTCAGCCCATTCCTTAGAGGAAGACACACAAGCGACTCGTGCAACCATCACCCTGTTGTCATCACTGGGGTTTCTGGTGAACTACCAAAAATGTCACATGTGTCCCTCACAGCAGCTGGCGTTAAAGGATTAGAAAGGGGAACTGCAAGTTCTGGAGACAGATCTGCAATTGTGAGTATATACTGTCATCAACCCCCCCTGGTGGCCAGTGGCTGTAAGGGTAGTTTGAGCATATTATTATTTTCTGGGAATAGAGGGCTCTTTTAAGGCCAAGGGTATCTTGGTCTTTGTAGTCCTGCTCCTCATGTGAATAAATTGTGCATGCCAAGTAGAGGGTAAATAAGGCTTTTATTTCCCTTTTAACGCAAAAGGTTCGCTGAGATACAGAAATACAGAAAGTCCTTCTTTTCAGGCTTCCAGCACAACATAAGTAAAGAGGTAAACTGTTACAAACTTCACAGTTGCTTGTAAGATTTAACACAGGATTCTTTCAAACTTTAAAGCAAAACAAAGGAGTGAACATTCCTCTTTCTTTCAGCACAAACATGAGTATTCTCAAAGCAATGTCTGTATAACTCACAGTTCAGGGAGTGATTCAAAACTGCCCGCAATACAAATGGAGCAATCCATTAATTCGTCTTGAGATAAGGGAATAGGGTCCTCAAGCGCTATCTGCATGAGCTCTGGGTCATTGTTATCTCCATCTGACTTGGAGCTTTCCCTGGCTGCTATGGTTTGCCGGTCACTGTTTCTGTTCCCTTGTTTCCAGTAAGGCTGTTCTAGGGCTCTCAAATAAGCATGGCTTGTTCCAAGCCCTTACGCCCTGGCTTATAAAACTCTGGACTGCTTCTGTTCCTTTCAAACTGGATATCTGCTTTACAAGAGCTTCTAGGAGCTGAGTTTCTCTTTATGAATAAAGTGTCACCATACATTGGCTTCCTGTAGCCGGTATAACTGGAATTTTCCTTCTCAGGCACTCCTCTCAGGACACAGTCTCTTTGGCAGACTTTCTCTTGGAAGCTTCTAGGCACTGCTTGACCTTTCTGTAGCCTAGGAAAACCTGGTGAGGAATCCAGACTTCCTTGCTTCCTGGTATAGGTAACTCTGCTATCAGTACCTTTCCTTCTGGAGCCTTTCAATCCTGTTTCAGGGTCTTCTGGTGAGTGTAGGCCTCTCTCCAGGTACGGCTCTCTCCTTCTGAGCTCTTTACCTCTGAGGTCTCCTGTCACCAAGTCTCTCTCCGGACTGACTCTCCACGGAACGTCCTTCTCTCTGGCTCTTTCTGCTCCTCTTCCAGCTCCTGCTGTCCTTGTCGTGCTGCTTGTCTTGGCTGCACTGCTTGACCTGGCTGGGCTGCTGTTCCTGGCTGTCTCATCTCCCCTTCTCCTCCTTCTCTCCTCTCCTGCACTAGCTTTCTGCTTATAAAGGCATTCCATATTTGAGTTCCCCGGGCTACTTTTCAGGTGCAGCTGATTAACTTCTGCAGAATCATCAGCCGGGTGTGTTAACTCAGCCTCTGTAAGTTTTCTCCTGCTCCCTCTAGCTGTGCTGCAGGGCAATTGCATCTTCTGCACATCATTTGTTTTGTGAAAGACAGCGTTTTTTCTAAGTCTTCACTTTCATTAGCATCCGCTCTATGACAATACCTCTGGGAATTTTCCTGAAGGGACTTCTTTGGATTAAAGCTAATTAATCTGTGAACCCAGTGTATTTGTTAAATCAGTTAGGGCCTAGTAGCAGCAGTTTAAGTTTACATTTAAAACACAGAAGAGAGCTTTCTGGTTCAATTTAGAACCCAGCAGAGAGCTTCTAGTTTAAATTTCATAATAAGCCAGAGCCTAGTAGCAGCAAAGAGTTTTAATTTAAATCAAATCAGAATATAACAGCATAAAGGCAAAACAGGGTCAGTATTCTTTGAGCAACAATAAAAGTCTTCTAGAGACCTTTACAAAGAAGCCTTCTACCTAGGGAGCAAGAGACCTGTGAAACCTTTACAATAGTTGTTAACGGGGGCGGAGCTTGCCACTGAACAGAATGGACGCCTGAATTTTTGCTCCCGTTGCTGCCCAAGAATCCTGAACATATCCCGGTATTAAATTGAAGTTTGTACCCCCTACCTATATCAATAACACCGAAATATAGCTGGATGGCATCCCTGAAGCCTGCCCGGCTGGAATTTTCGCAGGGATCCGGCTCAGCAGCGAAACGATCCAAACCCGAAGTGGGTTCCCCGCAGAAAATGGCCGCGGGAGAGAAGGAGGGAGTGACTGCCGGTGGCCTACGTGAAGTGCTACAGGAATTGAAATGCGTTAAAGAAATGATCGCAGCCAATTCTAGTTCACTGAACATGATTCAAGAAGACTTACTGGAGGTAAAAGAGAAACTCCTCACCATCACCACTCGACTTAGTGCAGTTGAATTACAAACCCAGAAGCATGGCGTTGCATTAGAACAGCTGGACCCTTTGGTCAAACGAGTCCGGCACATAGAAAGTCAGATTGAAGATCAAAACAACCATGCCCGTAGAAATAATATCCGCCTTGTTGGAGTCCCTGAAGGCGCTGAAGGCACCGATCCGATTGGATTTCTGGAAAAAACCATACCGGAGATGCTGCAGCTTGTCTTTGCAAGGCCTTTTGAACTAGAACGGGCCCATCGAATCCCAACACACAAAGCTGAAAACACACGATACCCGCGCCCACTCATAATGAAGGTACTGAGATACCCACAGGTCCTACAGATCTTTCAAGCTGCACGGAAAGCCGGATCACTGCAAATCCAGGGACACAAAGTGGCACTCTATCCAGATTTGAGCAAGCAAACGGTAGATCGGAGAAAAGCGTTGCTGGCCTGTAGACCCATGCTACAAAGTGCACAGGCAAGATACGGGCTATACTACCCAGGAACCATGCGGGTCACGCTGCATAATGAAACGAGGAATTTTGTTGAAGCTGAAAAACTGAAAACTTTCCTACAAGAAAAATGCGGTATGGAAACCTGAGGTCAATATTCTGATCTCTCACGCAGTGTAGAGAACTCAGCATATACTCAGGGGGTGCGGCCGTGCGTTCTCACAAATTTTAGAACGCCTTAAGCCTTGTTAAACACCTCATTGACTGTATTTCTGTTGTTCTAAATAGTTTTAATTAACCAGATATTTCTGCTTGAAATGTAGGGGTGGCAACGGGAGGTCGGGGTTGGTTACTGTTTCAGTGGATTGTGTTCACCTTAGCGATACAATGTTTGCCAGTTATGCAGTTATTTGTGTGTCAGTCCAGTCCAGTGCAAAACCCTCCACATACACGCAAAATGCAAGTACGCGGCAGACCTATCCATAGGATAGCTTTCACCTATAAGACAGCTTATTCCAACATTGATGTCTAGTGATCTCCTAATGCTTTCGTTAAATATAAAAGGTATTACTGGCCCTGTCAAGCGAAAGAAGATTTTAGCGTACTGCCAACAAAAAAAAGCAGATATTGCCCTCTTACAAGAGACACATTTAACAGATACTGAATCGCAGAAAATAACCTCTAAATATTTTTTGGTGGCGGCCACGGCCTCTGCCACTCAACGCAAAGGGGGGGTAATAATATTAGTGCGCAAATTCCTGCAATCCGCCATTACCGGCACACAGATTGATCCGCTAGGTCGATGGGCAAGAGTGACGATGAAAATAAATCAACAGCTTTACACATTCTTCAATATTTACGCACCCAACCTCGATGACCCTAACTTTTTCAAACTGATAGCTAAAGAAGTTACAGCCACAGCTCACACCAATATCATCTTAGGGGGCGATTTCAATGTCATCTTGGATCCACTGTTAGATCGCACGCCCTATCGGGCTATAGACAAAGTCAAATCGCAGGCGATTCTTAAAGGAATCATAACAGAGCTACACTTGGTAGACCCATGGCGCCTACTTCATCCCCAAGAAAGAAACTACACATTTTATTCCATCCCACATAATACCCAAACAAGGATCGATTTCTTCCTACTGTCCACAGAGCTGATGCCTCAAGTGTTTTCCGCAGAGATATATGCTACAACGGTATCGGATCACACCGCTGTCTCCCTAGTGCTGGATACCAACGTTACACAACATGTTCCGCCAAGATGGACATTTGATAAATCCCTACTAGCAGATGACTCCTTTGTACAGCTACTGTCAGGGGAAATTGAGACCTATTTTAAATATAATACACCCACTGATACCTCCATCTGGAGCTGGTGGGAAGGTTTTAAAGCGACAATACGAGCTCATATTACCACCTACACCATTAGACGGCGTAAAGCCAGGAAAAAAGAAAAAGATGAACTGGAACTCCAAATAAAAGCTGGGGAAAGGTTACTAGCCAAAAGAGCTGACTCAATGATATTGATTAGACTCCAAAAATTGCGATACCAATATAATGCTCTCCTCATCAAAGAAGCACTGAGTAGTATCCAGCTACAACGTAGTACATACTACTATGAAAGCAACTGCTCTGGATCCCTCTTAGCTCGGCAGCTCAAACCAAAGACCAGCAAGACCGCTATAGCGGCGTTGCAAGACAATTCCGGGGGCCTTCTCCTGAGATCTGACAAAATACTAGACCGCTGCAAAGAATTCTATGAGGAACTATATCGCTCAGATACCCAATGTAGTGACAGAGCCTTTGAAGATTTTGTCTCCAAGATAGTAGGACCCACATTAACCAGTCATCAAAGTCGAACGCTGGAACAAGAGATCTCTGTAACTGAAATACAAGATGCGATCAAACAGATGGCTCGTGGCAAAGCCGCCGGTCCAGATGGTATCCCACTGGAATTCTATAATAAATATTGCATTCAATTGGCTCCCATGCTACAGATCTACTACAGTGGCCTGCAAGATGAATCTCCAGAGATTGGAGCCCTGGCAGAGGCTGTGGTGGTAATTCACCCGAAATCGGGCAGGGATACACAAAAGATAGAGAATTACAGACCCATCTCTCTCCTAAACTCTGATTATAAAATCTATGCTAAAGTGCTTGCTAACCGATTAGGACGGATCTTAAAAGATTTGATACATGAGGATCAATGTGGATTTATACAAAACAGATCCACTACAGATAATGGAAGATTATTGGCACATGTACTGGCATCTGCCAAGACTAAGGCCGAGCCCCTGATAGGGCTAGCATTGGATGCCGAAAAAAGCCTTCGATCGACTGGAATGGTCCTTTCTATTTCGATCCCTACGGTGGTTTGGGATAGGAGAAAAGTTCCTAAAACGCGTTGAATTGTTATATACCAAACCCACAGCTCGAATAGCGGTCAACTCACACCTCTCAGCCCCTTTTCAGTTGCAAAGAGGGACCAGACAGGGTTGCCCCCTGTCACCGATGCTTTTTAATTTAGCCCTGGAACCCTTATTAATAGCGATCCGACAGAAGGAAAACATAAAAGGAATTGAGTTAGCTGATGGTCCCTGTAAATTGTCAGCATATGCAGATGACCTGCTCATTTTTCTACAACCATCAGACCTTCCTGAAACACTGCAACTCATAGATGCATATTCAGCGATATCCGGATATAAAGTAAATCTGAATAAAACAACAATTATTCCTCTGAATGAACAGGTCAGCGAAGAAATGATGCGTGGATACCCCTTTCAATATGAGAAGTCATCCTTTAGATACCTGGGCGTGACCTATGGCACCACCTTGGAAGAGACTGTCGCAATCAACATTAAGATGTGTCAAGAAATTGTACATGATAACGTCTGCAGGTGGACCCCCCTTCATTTGAGTTGGTGGGGCAGGCTAGAAACGATAAAAATGATGTTGGTACCAAAACTCAGCTATATATTAAGTATGATTCCCTTACGCTTCCCGTCAGCCTTCTATAAGAAAATGAATAGTCAACTGATAGCCTTTTTATGGAACAACCGAGTACCTAGAATAGCTGCCTGGAAACTGAAGTTACCTAATGCACCAGGAGGTGTCCATTTCCCAGATCTCGGCTGGCTGCACACTGCCTCTCTTTTAAAGCAGGGTGCTCAATGGGTCGACTCTGATGACACGGATAAAGGACCTAGATGGTTGAGTGTGGAGCGGGCCATACATTCCCCCCTACCTACATGGCTAATGGTTGGCACAGTAGTAGACCAGACTGTACCACATAATGCTATTATCCGAGAAACACAGCATGCCTGTCGATTATTGGCATCATGTATCGATGGAGGGGATGACTTCGCCGCAGATATGCCCTTATGGCTGAACCCGCGCCTTATCATCGGAGGGAAGCCTGTCTTATGGAAAAAATGGGTGGAACATGATCTTATAACCATTGGACAACTGGTCAATGGAAGTGCATTTAAAACCTTTGACAGATTAAGAACGGAATTCCGATTGCCTAATACATGCTATTTCCAATGGTGTCAGCTCCGATACTGCATGAGCAAAGCGGGTGTGTCACCTGTCTTGATACGTACTGGATGGCCACTGCGACAGAAACTTCAAGAATTACAAACAGATGCCAAAGCTGTTTCGAGATGTGTTGCGATTCTCCGATCCAAAAGTGACAAGACATGTTTTAAGATACAGTCGGTGTGGGCTACTGAAACCGGTCAAGATATACCTCCGGAAAATTGGGACACTTTTTGGGGAACTCAAATACGTGCCACGAGAGCAGCGTCTCTCACACAATCTATGTACTTTATAGCACATCGAGCGCATATTACACCGGCTAAGAAAATGAAATGGACACTACAGGAGGGAAATCGATGTTGGTCCTGTAACATGGAAATTGGGACACTGGCACATATGTTGTTCCATTGTAAATCCCTGGAAATATATTGGAACAGAGTATGGGAACGCATATCACAAATCCTCAACTTACAAACTCCTATCACTTATCGGATAGTAATATATAAATCCATAGCTCTGGAACCTACTCTGATGAAATGGGATAGTAAACTGCTGGACTTAATACTCGGGATAGCGCTTAAAATAGTTCTAATACACTGGAAGAATCTCGACAAAGCTTGTTTCGAGCATTGGTGGAGTCTCTTAATCCTACACAAGACCTACGAAGAGATCTATATAGCCAAGAACCCATGGTCTGGTAAACTAAGTAAGAAATGGTCAGCTTTACAAAATTATGTTTGATGAAAGTGATTGATGGAGGCTGCCTTGTGGAATGGTCTCTGCTGTAACCACATTGAACGGAGAGAGGGAGGGTGGCGTGCTGGCATGGACTGATACTAGTTCTTGTTAAAGTTATTGTACTGTCTTGTTCAAGTTATTATATTCTTTTGCTATTTTGATCAATAGCATCTGCTTGTATCCTTCTATATCATGATCGTTTGTACTGTTATTTTATATGTTTAAACTGAATAAAAATTACCATTAAAAAAAAACAAACCAATAGTTGTTAACGTCAGGAGGCAGGTCAAAAGGCCATTTTGAAAGACTCTTTATATCCAAGCAAGGACTGTTAATCACCCAGGAAGTTGGTCACAGCTTACCTCAGCAGCACAAGACAGGGTATGTGTAGCAGCGCTCTTTTAATAAGTGTTATTTCCCTCCCTCCCTCCCTCCCTCCCTCCCCAACACCCACCCACCCCTGGGATAATCGTAGCTTTATAGGTACTTACACATCTTAAAGGAAAGGAGGTACTCTCAGGTGCAGCTCATTATCCAAATCAGTCATACACTAAGGACCTGAGATTAATTAAGCTTCAGGTGAACAATGTATATTAAATGTATTAGGTACAATTTTATTAGTATAAGTATCCATAGCAACCCTTAGTAAGTAAAGAACTTAAAGATCTAAACACAAGCTTAAAACTAAGATGCAGGCAGCAGTCCAGCAGCAAGATGGGGGCTTTCCAGTCTTTTGCATTGAGTGTCACATGTATGATTTCCTCCCAGTTGGTGAGAGGTCTTACGTGTGCACTAGGTGCAAGGAGCTCTTTGCTCTCAGGGAATGACTCTGTTCTCTAGAGGCTAGAGTAGCAGACTTGGAAGACATAAGAAAGACAGAGAGGTACCTAGACAACACCTAAAGGGATATAGTCCTGAAGTCCCACCTCCAGTCTGGCAGCATCCCTCTTGCCATGGAGGAGAGAGGTCACGTGACAGGAGTGCATCACCCTGATGTGGCAGGAAGTGATCCTGTAACTAGGATCTATCCTCCAGTTGATGTAAAACCCTCTCACACCGAGGAAGTTTCTCCTGGACCATGTGCCCATGAGGGAAGGGTTAGGACAGCCGTTATAGTTGGTGATTCGATCATTAGGCATGTAGATACCTGGGTGGTTGGTGGATGTGAGGATCGCCGGGTAACATGCCTGCCTGGTGCAAAGGTAGCGAATCTCACATGCCACCTAGATAAGGTCTTAGATAGTACTGGGGAGGAGTCTGCTGTCTTAGTACATTTCGGTACCAATGACATAATAAAATGTGGTAGGGAGCTTCTGTAGGCTAAATTTAGGCTTAAGGTAGGAAGTTGAAATCCAGAACCTCCTGGCTAGTGTTCTCCAAAATGTTTCCTGTTCCACGCGCAGGAACCAAAAGGCAGGCAGAGCTCCGGAGTCTCAATGCCTGGATGAGACGATGGTGCAAGAATGAGGGTTTTGGATTTGTTAGGAACTGGGGAACATTCTGAGGAAAGGAGGTGCTCTTCCGAAAGGATAGGCTTCACCTTAACTGGGATGGAACCAGGCTGCTGGCATTAACTTTTAAAAAGGAGATAGAGCAGCTTTTAAACTAGATAATAGGGGAAAGCTGACAGTCACACAAGAGCGAATAGTTCAGAAGAATGTATCCTTGAAGGATTCTACCAAATGCAGAGAGGTTCCAAAAAAGAGTAAGGTAGCCCAAATGCCCTTGAGTATGCACAGACAGAGCTTAAAGATCCCAATTTACCCATGCCTACCAATAGCCAGATTCATATGAATAAAATACAGTCTCTAAAATGCTTGTATGCAAATGCTAGAAGTCTAGAAAATAAGATGGGAGAGTTAGAATATATAGCACTAAATGAGAGGTTAGATATGATTGGAATATGGAAACATAGAAACATGACGACAGAAAAAGACCATATGGCCTATCTAGTCTGTCCTTCCATAACAACAACTACAACAGTCCACTTTTTACCTTTAGAGATCCTCTGTGTTGCTCCCATGCTTTTTTTAATTCAGTTACTGTCCTCATCTCTACCACCTCCACTGGGAGACTATTCCATGGATGCACTACTCTTTCCGTAAAGAAATATTACCGCATATCACTCCTGAATCTATCTCCCTTCACCCTCATCCCATGTCCCCTCGTAGCAGAACTTGCTTTCAATTGAAAGAGGCTCTCTCCCTGAACATTTATGCCACGAAGGTATTTAAACATCTCAATCATATCACCTCTATCCCACCTTTTCTCTAAGGTGTACATATTAAGATCCTTCACCTTTGATTTAATTAGTGGAGGAGGGATAGTAAGGAAATCTACAGTACTACCCTTTAACTTTCGAAAGGGAGACTATGATAAAATGAGGAAAACAGTTAAGAAAAAACTAAAAGGAGCAGTTGCAAAGGTTAAAGACGTACATCAAGCTTGGGTGTTGTTGAAAAATACTATCTTGGAAGCCCAGACCAGCTGTATTCCACGCTTTAAGAAAAGTGGAAGGAAGTCCAAAAAACTGCCAGCATGGTTTAAAGGTGAGGTCAGAGAGGCTGTTGTTGCCAAAAAAGCATCTTTCAGGAAATGGAAAAAAGAGCCAAACGATGAAACCTGGAAACAGCACAAGCACTGGCAAGTCAAATGCAAGGCATTGATAAGGCAGGCAAAGAGAGAATTTGAGAAGAAGCTTGCTGCGGAAGCAAAAACGCGAAATAAAGACCTTTTCAAGTACATTCGTAGCAAAAAACCTATGAGAGAGTCAGTTGGTCCATTAGATGATAAAGGGGTTAAAGGAGCACTAAGAGGCGACAAGGCGATAGCGGAGAGACTGAATGAATTCTTTGCTTCGGTCTTTACTGAGGAAGATGTAGGGATGTTACCCATGACTGAAGTGGTATTTAAAGGTGTGGAAGAATTGAAGGAAATATCGATACATCGGGAAGATGTCTTACAACTATTAGATAAACTGAAGAGTAGCAAATCACCTGGGCCGGATGGTATACATTCAAGGGTGTTGAAAGAACTGAAATATGAGATTGCAGACCTGCTATCAGTAATCTGTGAACTATCATTAAAATCATCTCTAATACCTGAGGATTGGAGGATCGCCAATGTAACACCAATTTTTAAAAAGGGTTCGAGGGGTGATCCGGGAAACTACAGACCGGTGAGCCTGACATCAGTACCGGGAAAAATGGTAGAAACCATTTATTTATTTATTTATTTATTTATTTATGTATATATTTCTATACCGCCCCTTCCAGCGATCAAGGGCGGTTTACAGGGAACATTTTAACAACTGTACACAGATGTATACATTTACATTGAACAATTAGATTTAACTATTTACAATGAATGAATTTTATTCATAAAGAATAAAATTACTCAGCATATAGATAGTCACGACCTAATGGGAGACAGCCAACATGGTTTTAGACAAGGAAGATCTTGTCTTACTAATCTGTTATGTTTTTTTGAAGGAGTGAATAAACAGGTGGACAAAGGTGAGTCGGTTGATATTGTGTATCTGGACTTTCAGAAAGCCTTTGACAAGGTCCCTCATGAGAGACTTTTGGCAAAACTAAAGAGTCATGGGATAGGAGGCAGTGTACTATTGTGGATCAAGAACTGGTTAAAAGATAGAAAGCAGAGGGTAGGGCTAAATGGCCAATTTTCCCAATGGAGAAAGGTGAATAGTGGTGTACCCCAGGGATCTGTGCTGGGTCCGCTGCTTTTTGACATATTCATAAATGACCTGGAAAGTGGACTAACGAGTGAGGTTATCAAATTTGCAGATGACACAAAACTATTTAAAGATGTTAAAACCCAGGAGGATTGTGGAAAATTGCAAGAGGATCTTGATAAATTGGAAGACTGGGCAGATGAAATTTAATGTGGAGAAGTGCAAGGTTATGCACCTAGGGAAGAACAACCCAAACTATGGTTACACGATGCAAGGTTCCACATTAGGAACCACCACCCAGGAAAAAGATTTAGGCGTCATTGTGGATACCATGTTAAAACCCTCGGCCCAGTGTGCAGCGGCGGCCAAGAGAGCAAATAGAATGCTAGGTAAGATAAGGAAAGGAATGGAAAATAAAACAAAAGATATTATAATGCCTCTATATCGTTCCATGGTGAGACCACACCTTGAATATTGTGTGCAATTCTGGTCGCCGTATCTTAAAAAGGATATAGAGATTTTAGAAAAGGTTCAGAGAAGAGCCACCAAAATGGTAAAGGGGATGGAAGGCTACTCCTATGAAGAAAGGCTAAAAAGGTTGGGGCTCTTTAACCTGGAAAAGAGACGGCTGAAGGGCGATATGATAGAAGTCTATAAATTAATGAACGGAGTGGAACGGGTAAACATAGATCGATTGTTTACCTTATCAGAATATAGAAAGACTAGGGGACATGCAATGAAGCTACAGGGTAAACTATTTAAGACTAATAAAAGAAAATATTTTTTCACTCAACGTGTAATCAAACTCTGGAATTTGTTACCGGAGGATGTAGTAAAGGCTGTTAGTGTAGCTGGGTTTAAAAAAGGTTTGGACAAATTCCTGGAGGAAAGGTCCATAAACCATTATTAAGAAGGGACCCAGGATATCAATGCTTGAACCAATACAAGCATTGTGGAACCTGTGTCCCTTGGGGAAACTGCTAGGTACGTATGACCTAGATTGGCCACTGTTGGAAACAGAATACTGGGCTTGATGGACCTTGGTCTGACCCAGTATGGCATATCTTATGTTCTTATATTCTTATGTTCAGTCAGTCCTCATATGCTTTATAATGAAGCCCATTAATCATTTTAGTAGCAACCATCTGCACCGACTCCATCCTGTTCACATCCTTTTGAAGGTGCGGTCTCCAGAACTGCACACCATACTCCAAATGAGGTTGCAACAAAGACTTATACAGAGGCATTATCACCTCCTTTTTTCTGCTAGCCATTCCTCTCCGTATGCACCCAAGCATCCTTCTAGCTTTTGCCGTCGCCTTTTCTACCTGTTTAGCTACTTTAAGATCATCAGACACAACCACGCCTAGGTCCCGCTCTTCTTTAGTGGACAAAAGTACTTCACCTCCTATACTGTATTGCTCCCTTGGATTGCTGCAGCCCAAATGTATGACCTTACATTTTTTAACATTAAATCCCAGCTGCCAAATTCTAGACCATTCTTCAAGCTTAGCTAGATCCCTCCTCATGTTATCTACACCTTCCTGGGTGTCTACTCTATTGCAGATTTTGGTATCATCCGCAAAGAGGCAAACCTTACCCGACAGCCCTTCCGCTATGTCACTAACAAAGATGTTAAAAAGAATCGGACCAAGGACAGATCCCTGGGGCACACCACTGGTAAACATCCGTCTCCTCAGAGTGAGCTCCATTTACTTGTACTCTTTGTCGCCTCCCACCCAACCAATTTCTAACCCAAACAGTAACTTTAGGGTCTATCCCTAGGGTGCTCAGTTTGTTTATAAGTCGCCTGTGAGGAACAGTGTCAAAGGCTTTACGGAAATCTAAATACACTACATCTAGAGCTCTCCCTCGGTCCAACTCCCTGGTCACCCAGTCAAAGAAATCAATCAGATTTGTCTGACAAGACCTGCCTCTGGTGAATCCATGCTGCCTCGGATCCTGTAATCCGCTGGACTCTAGAAACCTCACTATTTTCTCTTTCAGCAGCGTTTCAAATAATTTACTCACCAACGAAGTTAAACTAACTGGCCTTTAGTTTTCACCCACATCCTTACTTCCGCTTTTGTGTAAAGGCACCACATGAGCCTCTCTCCAGTCCTTTGGCACCACTCCTGACTCCAACGAGTAATTGAAAAGGTCAGTCAGTGGAGCTGCTAGAACGTCCCCACGTTCCCTCAATATTCTCGGGTGTATCCAATCCGGTCCCATCGCTTTGTCTACTTTAAGTTGAGCTAATTTCTCACGAACACAGTCTTTTGAAAATTGTTCAAGATGTCCTTTGCTTCTGTTCCTATTTGTGGGTGTTTTCTGAGGTCCTGCTCCTGGTTCTTCATTTGTGAACACAGAACAAAAATATTTGTTAAGCAATTCTGCTTTATCCTTATCAGCTTCTACATATTCCTCCCCTGCACCCTTGAGTCTGACAATACCACTCTTGCCCTTCCTCTTCTCACTAATATATCTGAAAAATGTCTTATCCCCCCATTTTATTGCATTGGCTATTTCCTCCTCCTTTTGAATCTTTGCCTTCTTGACTACTTTGCTAGCTTCTCTATGTTTTTCCAAATACAGATTTCTGTCTTCCTCTCTCTGTGATCTCTTGTATTTCATGAAGGCCTCCCTCTTTTTCTTTACTTTTTCAGCTACTTCTTTCGAAAACCATAGCGGTCTCCTTTTCCTTTTACCTTTATTTACCATTTTAACAAAAAGGTTGGTTGCCCTTAAAATATCCCCTTTCAGTTTTTCCCACTGTTTTTCTACATCCCTCAGCTGTTCCCATACAACTAACGACTCCCTGAGGTATTGGCCCATCTTCGCAAAGTTAGTCTTCCTAAAGTCTAAGATCCTCGCCTTTGAATGGATTCTAACAGCCCTAGTCCTAATACTGAACCACACCATCTGGTGATCACTGGATGCAAAATGATCTCCCACTACAACATCAGAAACACTTTCACTATTGGTAAGCACCAAGTCCAGTATGGCCCCTTCACGTGTGGGGTCTGTTACCAATTGCCTGAATAGTTCTCCCTGTAGAGAATCCAGGATCTCCTTACTTCTAGATGATACTGCAGCAGGAATGTGCCAATCAACATCTGGCATATTCAAATCTCCTATCAGTAGCACTTTCCCTTTCCTAGCAATGCTGCACATGTCTTCAATTAACTCTCTGTCCACCTCTTCCTCTTGTGAGGGAGGTCTGTATATCACACCAATGTAAATAGATTTCTCTTTCCCTCTTTCTAGTTTAACCCACAATGCCTCCCCTCCCCCTTTTAAGCTCTGTAATTCCAAAGCCTTAATAGTAGTTTTTACATATAGTGCCACTCCTCCTCCCCTTCTTCCTACCCTGTCCTTTCTGAATAAAGTATAGCCAGGTATAGTTACATCCCAATCATGGTTTTCTGTGAACCATGTTTCTGTAACTGCCACTAAATCCAAGTCAGCCACTCCCACCAAAGCTTCAACATCAGGGATCTTATTTCCCATGCTACGGGCATTTATACACACTGCTTTCCATATGTTACCCCTGTTACCCATTTCCATAAAGTTATTTAATGTATCACCTACCTGGGGGCTTTCACTTACCTGGGGGCTTTCTTCACCCATCCCCAACGAATCTAGTTTAAAGACCTCTTCAGTAGATTAGCCAGTCTACTACTGAAGACGCGTTGACCTTTCTTGGACAGATGGATGCCATCTCTGCTCTGCAACCCTTGGAACAGCATCCCATGGTCTAGGAAACCAAAATGCTCTCGATGACACCATCCATGCAGCCATGCATTCATCTCCAGGATGTGAGCCTCTCTGCATTGGCCTTTACCCTCAACACAGAGGATTGAAGAGAACACCACCTGTGCACCTAACTGCTTCACCCTCTGTCCCAGAGCCATGAAGTCACTTTTGATAAGTTCCGAGGTATACCTGGCAGTATCATTTGTTCCAACATGGATTAGCAACATTGGGTAATAGTCAGTGGGCTTGATGAGTCTCGGCAAACTCTCCATAACATCTTGGATTTTGGCACCTGTCAGACAGCATACCTCTCTGGACATCAAGTCTGGTCGGCAGATGGACGCCTCAGTACCCCTCAGAAGAGAGTCTCCAACCACCACTACCCTTCGTTTCCTAGTGGTCACTGATTCTGCAACTTAGGGGTACTTGAGCTCTGGTTCTTCCCTTTCCAGGGATGCTTTCATCTCCTCCACTTCCAGGGCTGCATAATGGTTCTTCAATTCAAGGGCTGGAGAAGTTGGATTGGTGATTTTGCAGGCCCTGGTGACTTGTGTCCAACCATCGACATTCTGTTGGTACCCATCTTCTCCTCTGCTTGAGAGCTTGGTTGCTGCAAGAAGCATCTCATCAATGTACTTCTCACTGTCTTGAATGCTCCTCAGCCTCACCACCTCCTCTCTGAGTTCCTCCACTTGTTTCCTCAGAGCTTCAGCATGCAGGCAACCTGCACATGGAACTGGACCTTCAACTGGCATTAGGACCTCTGTCTGGACCGAGGCAGAAGCTGTAACAGGGGCAAAAGCTTTAGCGATACGATTTTTCCCAGCCATTGTTCTGTTCGTGGAGCTTGTTGTTGTTGTTAAGTGCCGTCGAGTCGGAGTCGACTCATGGCGACCTTCTGGATAGCTATCCTAAATTGTGTTCGGTCTTCAGTCAGGCGGCTCATTGTTGACAGACTGGTACCTGTAGCTGCTGTTATTGTATCGATCCATCTCAATGCTGGCCTTCCTCTTTTGCGTTGACCTTCTATCTTGCCAAGCATAATGTCTTTCTCTAATGATCTCTCTCTTCGCATGATGTGTCCAAATTATGAAAGTCGAAGTCTTGTAATCTGAGCTTCTAAAGAAAGCTTAGGTTTGATCTCCTCTAGTACCGACTGATTTGTTCTTTGGGCAGTCCATGGTATACACAGTATTCGCCGCCAGCACCATAATTCAAAGGCATCAACTTTCTTCCTATCTGTCTTTTTCACTGTCCAGCTTTCACATCCATATGATGTTATTGAAAATACCATGGCCTGAACAAGTCGAATCTTTGTATGGAGAGAGACATCTCTGCTCTTGAGAATCTTATCTAGGTCTTTCATAGCCATTCTGCCAAGAGCAATGCGTCATCTGATTTCTTGACTGCTTGTTGCTTCTTTATTGATAGTTGATCCAAGTAGGTTAAAGTTGTTCACAATTTCAATTTCTTCTCCTTCAATGATGAACCTGTTGATTATGCCAGTTGTCATGATCTTTGTCTTCTTTACATTAAGGTGCAGGCCCATTTTGAGACTATGTTCTTTGATTGTGAGAAGCAAATGTTTCAGATCATCTTCACTCGTGGAGCTTAGGTATCTGTTAAAGCAAAAGAGAGAGATCTACCAAGTACCAGCCAGTTTCCCAGGTGTCCTTTCAGAGAAAAAGTAGTTAAATCTTCTTAATTATATTCAAAATATGCAGGTCCAATTCTCTGTACTTTGTCAAATGGGGAGGTGCCCTATAAAGCAAGACTACTCGCTAGGGGTGGGTGGGAGTCGGGGTGGGTTGGGAGGGAACTAACACTTGATTAGGTGTTAGCAGTTCCCAAAGCTGAGGAGGTTACTGGAGTTCAACCACCTACTGTGCTCAAGGAAAGTCCCACTAAAGCACCAAAAGAAAGTAACCTTGCTTTAAAAATCTACAAAAAACCCTTTTAAGAGCTCCCAGTCAGAGAGCTAACAATTTAATATAATAAAAAACAAACTCTTAAATCCTTACTGTTGGTTGATCTGGAGAGCTCCTGTAGGAAAGCCTGAACAGGGCAGGGCACTGGAGCCTTTTATGCAGGCCCTCAGCTGCTCTCAGGTAATCAGGCCCACAAACTCCTCATTAGGTGTTAGCAGTTCCCAAAGCTGAGGAGGTTACTGGAGTTCAACCACCTACTGTGCTCAAGGAAAGTCCCATTAAAGCACCAAAAGAAAGTAACCTTGCTTTAAAAATGTACAAAAAACCCTTTTAAGAGCTCCCAGTCAGAGAGCTAACAATTTAATATAATAAAAAACAAACTCTTAAATTCTTACTGTTGGTTGATCTGGAGAGCTCCTGCAGGAAAGCCAGGTAAAGGCTGCTGGGAAGAGAAAAGGGTGGATTTACCGGATATGATGGAGAACAAGAAATGAACTCTTGACCACAGCACTTAAATGATTGTGAAACAAGAGGTGAGAATCTAGGATGACCCCAAGATATCTGAGGTTACAGGTATATGTAAGAGTAGTACATAAACATAAACATAAAGAACATAAAATATGCCATACTGGGTCAGACCAAGGTCCATCAAGCCCAGTATTCTTTTTCCAATAGTGGCCAATCTAGGTCATACGTACCTAGTATTATATAACAGTGGGGCAATGACTGGTGGATCCAAGGTCCCAGTAAACCAGGTGGCGGAGGTCTTTGCTATATTGAGTTTGAGGAGGTTTGACTTTAGTCATGAAGTGATTGTGAAAAGGCAGAAATTAATGGGAGTTAAGTCTGGCGAAATTGAGCTAGTGTGGAAAATAAGAAGGATTTCATCTGTGTAGTACATAATATGCCAAGATGTCGCAGTCCTGTATTATGGTATCTAGAGGTAAGATAATGCTATTAAATAGCAGAGGTGCTAGTACCGACACCTGAGGAATACCACACTCGAAGGGATTTGAGGGGAAGGAGACAGAAGCCAGTGAGACTAAAAAGGAACGATCGGAAAAAAATGACCACAACCACTGTAAGACAGTGCCATGCAAACCTGCATCAATGAAACTAGAGAGAAGAATAGAGCGATTAACTAAATCAAAGGTGGAAGAAAGATCTAAAGAAATCACTAAAGAAAAGTTCCTTTGGTAAAGAGAGTTATGAATTTCACTGTGTGTACAATTGATTGATATGCATTCCACCCAAAACTTGGTTTTGTTTATTGGAGACTTTATTTATTTACATTCTCTTATATACCATGCTATTCTGCATCAGTGCAGTTTACATTGAACAAACTGAAATTACATTGAACAGGGCATTATAACTTGGAGATAACTATTTTACAGGGAACATGGGCTATGGAAGGTTAAGTGGCTTGCCCAAGACCACAAGGAACACCTGTGGGACTAGAAGCCCCACTCCTTCTGGCCCAAGGTTGCTGTCCTCTAGTGGGATTTGAACCCATGACCTTCTGACCTGAAGTACCTTGCCCCAACCACTCCTCCATTCCTCCACTTTATATATTGCATTTCTGTGCAGAGGTAAAGCAGATTACAAATGTAAATACAAGTACAGGAAAAGTGCCATAAACTAATTGGAATGTGGGAACCAGAAAGAGAGGACAGATAGTAGAGGTATGGGGAGAGGAGGGCAAGAGCAGGAAGCAGATTGGATTAGATCCCAAACAACCTGGGCTCCATACGCTCAAGAGAAAAGGTGAGTCTTAAATAAGGTGAAGGAAGGTTCAAGACAAATGGGTCAGGGTAAGGAGTTCAACAAGCTAGGTACACGAAAATAGAATGCCAAGGGATGTGTAAATTCTAAACAGGCTTTATTATGAGGTAGAATGTGTAACCTGTTGTCATGAAGAGAACAAAAAGTCTTAGGCAGAGTGTAAAATGTAAGAAACAAAGACAGATAAGCAGGGGACCTGGTTGAGAGGACCTTGTGCTCAAGAATCAACAATTTGTATTGGACACGTGCTGATACTGTTTGCCAGTGGTGATGTTTCAAGAGTGGGATAGTATTTTCCCTCAAAAGATTATATGAGATGGGCAGTATTCTGGACTGCTTAGAGATGCTTTAATGATGAAAGAGGCAGACTGGCATAAATAGAATTACAGTTGTAGCAGCAAAGCGCAGACAAACCAATGATACCAGGAGTCTGTTCAGAAGGTCCAAATCATTTATTTGTGCACAAGTCTCAAGCAAGTCAATTTCAAAATGGCTGAGCCAAGTTTTCAAGCATTACAACAACTTTTATAGACTTCTGTTCCATTCTAGGTATAGAAAAACATTTCATTGGTCCCGGTATTCTCCCGTACCTCCCGTAGCCCTTCTATTGGTCCCGGTACTGATAAGTTTCTCCAATTATGTTCCTTCTGTGGGCTTCTGTGGGCATGACACCTGCCTGCCCCCCTTCTAGTCCCAATTACAATGGTCAGTTCATCAACTTGTTACTTTCACACTTTCAAGGTTATGGGACCATTTGTGCGTGCAGAAGAGCAAGGTTCTGTAACTCATCTGTCAGCACTCCTCATTATTTCTCTGCAAATGTACTTTTTCTTATCAGTAACTTTTAAACATGTCTTTTCTGTATTTTTCCATTTCTTAATTCTGCAGTTCTGCTTACCTAAGCTAATTCAATATTTCTACTGAGTTCTTTCTTACAATAGCAGCATATTGGGGGATGTGCAATCCTATATGCCTCTCCACAGGCCTCATTTACAGGTCAAGCTAGCCATGCTGGCCTGCCTATGTCAGACACCATGGGTCACAGGCCTGCACCTGCCACATTCCCCCCTTTGATTAAGGCAAGTCCCGGGAGTGCCCGTAAAGAATGATAATGATGAAGTGGTAGCGGGACCCCTAACTTATGTGTATATCCCTTTCTCTACAACTGATTTATTAAGACATGCTTACTTAGATCCCAAACCCAAACGACGCCTGGGACAGCCAAACTGTTTCCCTTTCTTCTTCATCTTTCTATCACATTCTCTCTGTCTTTCAGTATCACGATTCACATACACTTTATGAGCGACTTCCAATAACTGTGTTGCATTCATGCCCGCAAACCCTTCTAATTTCTGTAATTTACGTCTAATATCTGGTTGAGACTGGTTTACAAAAGCAGAATTCACCATGCATAAACTTCCTGGTGCCTCGGGATCATAGGGAGTATACATTCTGTAGGCTTCAGTTAATCTTTCATAATAATCTGCTGGGCTCTCATCTAGAGTGTAAAATGTAAGAAACAAAGACAGATAAGCAGGGGACCTGGTTGAGAGGACCTTGTGCACAAGAATCAACAATTTGTATTGGACACGTGCTGATACTGTTTGCCAGTGGTGATGTTTCAAGAGTGGGATAGTATTTTCCCTCAAAAGATTATATGAGATGGGCAGTATTCTGGACTGCTTAGAGATGCTTTAATGATGAAAGAGGCAGACTGGCATAAATAGAATTACAGTAATACAGATGGATGATAACACATTTAAGCAACAAAGAAGCCAAAGAGGAGGAATGAAGGAATGGACAAATGGTACGACAGTTATGCAGTGGAAAAAAATGACTTTTTCATAATTGAATTCATGTGCTGTGAGAACGACAGATCGGAATCCAGTCTGATGCTGAGATATTTTGAGGTTGAGGTGACTTGGTAAATGGTCTATATAAGGCACAAATGAGGAAATCAAGAGCCTCCTGTGAACCAAATGGTGGATGGTTTTCTGGGGTTTAATTTAAGCCAGTTGGTGTGAAAACCAGGAAGCAATGAGATCAAGTGTTTGATCGATGAAAGAAAAGTCAGGCCTAAGTGAATCTAAGTGATAAAGCAGTAGGATGTCATCGGCATAGTAGTAAGCAATGATGTTTAATCCTGGACCAGTACCGCAATTAAAAAGCATTTGGAGGGGCTGGCTGACTATTTCCATGGCAAGATCATCCTCCATTTCCCCACAAAGTCAGCTACTTCCCCTCTTCCCCCTCTTCACTGCCAACTTTCCCCCTCTACCTCTGCTACCCTTTCTTCCTTTTCTATGATCTCTGAGGAGGAAACAGCACACCTTCTTTCCTCCTCCAGTCTCACTACAAGCTCCTCTGATCCCATTCCCACATTTATTTATTTATTTATTTATTACATTCTCTTATATACCGCGCTATTCTGCATCAGTGCGGTTTACATCGAACAAACTGAAATTACATTGAACAGGGCATTATAACTTGGAGATAACTCCTAAGCCCCATCTCCTCCACTGTTGTACCTCCCATCTCTCTTATTCTCAACCTATTGCTCTCCACGGCAACTGTCCCTGCAGCCTTCAAGCATGCTGTGGTCACACCTGTCCTCAAGAAACCCTCACTTCATCCTACCCATCCTTCTAACTAGCAACCCATCTCCCTCCTCCCCTTCATTTCTAAACTACTTGAACGTGTCTCCTAAGCCCCATCTCCTCGGGAACTCTGCTCTTCCAGCAAACTGCTTCTATCTGTGCCCTTCTCTTCTACTGCTAACTCCAGACTTCGCTCCTTTCACCTTGGTGCACCTTACGCCTGGAACAGGCTACCTGTGTCTGTACATCAACACCCTCTTCAAATACAAGTTGAAAACTCACCTCTTCGCTGCTGCTTTTGGATCTTGACTCGCCAGATCTCCTTTTCTTTCCCCTAGTTTTTATCCCTGCCTACACCTTCTGTGTTTTGTCTTGACTAGATTGTAAGCTCTGAAGAGCAGGGACTGTCTCTTACATGTTTCTGTACAGTGCTGAGTACAACTGGTAGTGCTATGCAAATGCTCAGTATTAGTAGTAGTAGTAGTAGTAGACATCCCCACAGATATCCATATCGGGCATATCCATGTTTATGAAATCGTGCCTGAATTTGCACGCACCTGCTTTTTTATTTAGATGTTCTGGATGAATGTCTCAGAGTGCACTTGAATGTTCTTTGTAAACTATTCCTTCGTGTGTGCACCATGTTGTCAACATACATATTTTTATGCCAGTTAGAATTTTATAACAGATCACAGATGCACTTAGGTGACCGCAAATATGAAAAATAACTTTATAAAATTGCCCTGTTTGAGTCCAAATGTAGTCTGTGACCTTTCCCTAGATGCAAAGGGATCCCTTGCAAAGTCTGACTACATTTACTCCAACAACATGCAAATGTCTAAAGACCAAACAAACTTTTGAAAATAGGCATAGACGGATATGAAAAAGAGGTTTGAGCTCAAGGAGTTGATTTTCAAAGACCTCACTATTTTGATTAGCAAGTTATGGGACATATTTTCAGATAAACGTAAACAGCAGGCTTACAACTAAGAATTTTTCTAAATCTAACCGGTCAACTTTAACTATTTAAATTAAAGTCTTCTATTCATTCACCAAGGGGTCATTATTTAGCAGTGATCGAGCAAGGCTAACTAGCAAAGAAAAAAAGTCAGAAGGAAGTGAGGCATGCTAGTCCCAGTAGCTTCTGTCTATAAAACTTACTGTTAAGGCAACAAATAGGGATGCTGGGAATACTGATTGGCAGAAACAGGGGGGGACTAATTATGGCTTACTGCAGAGCACGGGGAGGGGCTCTCGGAGGGGGGTTTCACACTCCTCACTGCCCATAAACTGTCAAACAGATAAAGTTGCCTAATTTACAGAAGGGAGATGCTCCAGAGTTGCTAAAAAGACAAATGGCCCAAGACTTCCAGAATACAGGATCCAACACAAAGAACATAACGATTCACTGGAAGTCATAAGCTTTAGAAGCCTTAGAAGCAAGAGGGAACAGTGACTCAAGTGAAAAGGACAATGGATTGAAAAGTTAATCTTCTGGTGAGGGATATCCCTGAAGGTTCAGGAAGAGCCACAACTGGACTTTGGGACTTTAGGAGAGAATGACATGAAAATGATGGGAGGTGGTGGGTTTTATAGAACCACTGCTTACCTGTTCTATGAATGCGTGCTGTACCTATGGAGGAGCCCCTGGAGCTAAAGGATAGCTGAACAGGACTTGTATCTGTGAATGAACAGACGTCCTAGACAGTAAGAAGATCGTGTTTTGTATGCTGTTGTTCCTGTGGGTGCTTTATGATCACTAGAAAGTGATTCAGTATAGCACAGAGAGAGCATATAGTCACACTTTCCACAAATTAGATATCCTGGCATGCCTCGGGTTCACCCTTGACCATTTCTTACTGGGAGTGGTCACACTTGATATTTTATGTTTGCTAAAAAAAGCAACACTAGGTATGATATTCAACACAGGGTACATAGCTGATAATTTCTATAGAGACCAATTCCGAAAATGTGCATGCCCGGGCAGCGTGCATTTCCAAATGGAAACATGCAGGAATAGAGCCCGATTCTGCACATGCAAGGATAGACACAGCCGCATGTACAGAATATCCCACATACACGTGCTAAGTGCAACCCGCACACAGCGCTATGTTGTACAAAGACGGGTAAAGGCTGAAAATGGCTTTGTACGTCCCTGCTCTCACTGTATTCTGAAAAAATATACATCTGCAACCCTGCCCTTCTTCGCAATATACCATGAATGGCCATGCCCCCCCCCCTTTAAAATATGAAGCTATGAAGCTGCTGTGGGCACGGATAGTGCTGTTATGAGGCTGAATGACAATGAAAGTTGGCGATACTTATAGATGGATGCAAGTTAAAAATAGAAAGTAGTCTGTGGCATGCGCAGACCACTACAAAGCAATTGCAGTGCACAGTAATGTAGCAGGAAAACAGGGAGAGAGTGAACCTACTGGCACAAGATGCAGTGCAGCGCTGCATACATGGCGGTAGACGACCTCCCGATATATGCATGTTGTGAATATCTCAGGAACATTACTGTACAATGCTAAGTAAGCACATGATTCCAGTAGAACAGGTCCCCCTCCCCCATAGCGAACTACCCAAACATTTCCCCTGTACTACTAAAGTGCCACTGGAATGACAGCAATCAGCAATGCAAGCACCCCACAGACATGCCCAGAGATACCATCATCTCTCTCTAAGGTCCCCTGAGTAGTGACAGGGTAGCGTCTGGACAGGAATTCAATGTGGAACTGTCCTGCTCACTCCTGTCTGTATGCAGTGGCAACTGGGGATGCTGCAGACAGTCCTATGGTCCAGGTACCTGTCCCTCCCAGATATGTGGAGGAGCAATCTAGATCCCCCAGGACCCCCTGTGCAGCCCTCCAACCATGCACACACACGCACTCTCACTTGCAGTCCCACAGAAACAACCGTCTGCCAAAAGAATGCCCTGCACCAAACGTCTTAGCTGATGCAAAGGAAACCATAGCAATCAGTACTTCCAACCCAGCATCACACCTGCTCAACCTGCTCACTACGTTTCTATTTGGCTTGATACATACATAATAATTACAATGATGGACCTCAATCTGCTACAGAGCTGCAGTAGACCCAAACAGCCCTTCCAGGATATCTGCCTCAAGGGTCAAACCACGTGTGTGCATTGCACATCATAGGACCACATATGTAAACAGCCACAACAGTAACCTGTGTACACAATATGTGTTATGTAGCCACCAGCGTACAATATTCCCAGTATAGTGCTTTGATAGGATTTGCATATGACCTTATCTGCATCAGGGGACTGTACACATTGCATAGAGCATATTGTAGAGATCCACCGTGTGGAGCGCATCACTCCAGCTGACTGGGTACTGCACATAGTGCCGATGACTGGGCTTACATTTTCACATGGGGCACTAGGACTCCATCACTGGTTTCATTTCTTTTTTTTTTTTTTTTAATTTTTTATTTAAGGATTTTCCAATGCATCAAGAAATAAAAATAAAGAACATTTTAAAGAAGGAAATAACAAATACAATCAAGAAAATTTTTCCCCATGTATGAAAGAAACACATCAAGAGGAGAATCGCCTCTATAAACAATAGAAATAGAATCAATCAAATTACAAGAAATAAGGGGTTACACACCCCACAAAAAGGAGCTGAAAAAACACAAAAGCATTCCTCCTCAACAATTACACCTCCCTCTGCTTTTGAATCCAAGAAACATTTCAAGGCATTAACATCATTATACACATAGGTTCGTCCCCCTAAGGTAATCACACAACGGCAAGGAAATTTAAGAAAAAAGGTTGCCCCTAACGCCACCACCTGTGGTTTTAATAGCATAAGAACATAAGAACATAAGAAATGCCATACTGGGTCAGACCGAGGTCCATCAAGCCCAGTATCCTGTTTCCAACAGTGGCCAATCTAGGTCATACGTACCTAGCAGTTTCCCCAAAAGACACAGGTTCTGCAGTGCTTGTACTAGGCCAAGCATTGATATCCTGGGTCCCTTTTTAATAGTGGTTTATGGACCTTTCCTCCAGGAACTTGTCCAAACCTTTTTTAAACCCAGCTATACTAACAGCCCTTACTACATCCTCCGGTAACAGATTCCAGAGTTTGATTACACGTTGAGAGAAGAAATATTTTCTCCTATTTGTCTTAAATAGTTTACCCTGTAGCTTCATTACATGCCCCCTAGTCCTTCTATATTCTGATAGCGTAAACAATTTATCCACGTTTATCCGTTCCACTCCATTCATTAATTTATACACCTCTATCATATCTCCCCTCAGCCGCCTCTTTTCTAGGTTAAAGAGCCCTAACCTTTTTAGCCTCTCTTCATAGGAGTAGCCTTCCATCCCCTTCACCAATTTGGTGGCTCTTCTCTGTACTTTTTCTAATAACTCTATGTCCTTTTTAAGATACGGTGACCAGAATTGCACACAATATTCAAGGTGCGGTCGTACCATGGAGCGATACAGAGGCATTATAATATCCTTTGTTTTATTCTCCATCCCTTTCCTTATGATACCTAGCATTCTATTTGCTTTCTTGGCCGCCGCTGCACACTGGGCGGAGGGTTTTAACATGTTATCCACGATGACTCCTAAATCTTTTTCCTGGGTGGTGGTTTCTAATGTGGAGCCTTGCATCTTGTAACTATAGTGTGGGTTGTTCTTTCCTAGGTGCATAACTTTGCACTTGTCCACATTAAATTTCATCTGCCATTTGGATGCCCAGTCTTCCAATTTATCCAGATCCTCCTGCAGTTTTCCACAATCCTCTTGGGTTTTAACAACTTTAAACAGTTTTGTGTCATCTGCAAATTTGATTACCTCACTAGTTATTCCCTTTTCCAGGTCATTTATGAATATGTCAAAAAGTAGCGGACCCAGTACAGATCCCTGGGGTACTCCACTATTCACCTTTTTCCATTGGGAATATTGGCCATTTAGCCCTACCCTCTGCTTTCTATCTTTTAACCAGTTCCCGATCCACAATAGTACACTGCCTCCTATCCCATGACTTTTTAGCTTCGCCAAAAGTCTCTGATGGGGGACCTTGTCAAAAGCTTTCTGAAAGTCCAGATACACTATATCAACCGACTCACCTTTGTCTACCTGTTTATGCACACCTTCAAAAAAACAGATCAGATTAGTAAGACAAGATCTTCCTTGTCTAAAGCCATGTTGGCTGTCTCCCATTAGGCCATGACTATCTACATGCTGTGTAATTTTGTTCTTTATGATGGCTTCTACCATTTTCCCTGGTACTGACGTCAGGCTGTAATTTCCCGGGTCACCCCTGGAACCCTTTTTAAAAATTGGTGTTACGTTGGCGACCCTCCAATCTTCAGGTATTACAGATGATTTTAATGAAAGTTCACAGATTACCAATAACAGGTCTGCAATCTCATATTTCAGTTCTTTCAACACTCTGGGATGTATACCATCCGGTCCAGGTGATTTGCTACTATTCAGTTTATCAAATAGTTGTAATATATCTTCCCGGTGTAGCGATATTTCTCTCAATTCCTCTGCAGTATCACCTTTAAATACCACTTCAGTCTTGGGTAACACCCCTACATCTTCCTCAGTAAAGACCGAAGCAAAGAATTCATTCAGTCTCTCTGCTATAGCCTTGTCTCCTCTTACTGCCCCTTTTACCCCTCTATCATCTAATGGTCCAATTGACTCTCTCACAGGCCTTTTGCTACGAATGTACTTGAAAAATTCTTTATTTCGTGTTTTTGCTTCCGTAGCAAGTTTCTTCTCAAATTCCCGCTTTGCCTGCCTTATCAATGCTTTGCATTTAACTTGCCAGTGCTTGTGCTGTTTCCAGTTTTCATCATTTGGCTCTATTTTTCCATTTTCTGAAGGTTGCTCTTTTGGCAGCAACAGCCTCTCTGACCTCACCTTTAAACCATGCTGGCAGTTTTTTGGACTTTCTTCCACTTTTCTTAATGCGTGGAATACAGCTGGTCTGGGCTTCGAGGATAGTATTTTTAAATAACACCCAAGCTTGCTGTAAGTCTTTAACCTTTGGAACCGCTCCTTTTAGTTTTTTCCGAACTATATTCCTCATTCTATCATAGTCACCCTTTTGAAAGTTAAAAGGTAGTACTGTGGATTCCTTTACTATCTGTCCTCCACTGATTAAATCAAACATGATCATACTATGATCACTATTGCCAAGTGGTCCCAACACCCTTATTTCTTGCACCAGATCTGGCGTTCCACTAAGGACTAGGTCCAGTATGGCTTCCCCTCTGGTCGGTTCATGAACCAGCTGCTCCAAGAAGCAGTCATTTATTTCATCTAGAAACTTTATCTCTTTAGCTTGTCCTGCTGTGACACTGTCCCAGTCGATACCGGGGTAATTGAAATCACCCATTATTACTCTGTTGTGGCTTTTGTTAGCTTCCTTGATTTTTTTGAGCATTTCATCATCCATTTGTTCATTCTGGCCAGGTGGTCGATAGTATACTCCCACTGCCATCACCTTCCCCTTCATAAATGGAATTTCAATCCATAGAGATTCTACAGCATATTTTGTTCCCTGCAAAACTTTAATCCTTTCTGACTCAATGCCCTCTCTAACATAGAGCGCAACCCCTCCACCAATTTGTTCAGCTCTATCATTACGATATAGTTTGTATCCAGGTATCACAGTGTCCCACTGGTTATCCTCCTTCCACCATGTCTCTGAGAGTGCAATCATATCTAACCTCTCATTTAATGCTATATATTCTAATTCTCCCATCTTATTGTTTAGACTTCTAGCATTGGCATACAAGCATTTTAGAGACTGTATTTTATTAATATTAATCTGGCTATTGGTAGGCATGGGTAATTGGGAATCTTTATGCTCTGTCTGCTCCTTACTCAAGGGCATTTGGGCTACTATACTCCCTTTTGGAACCTCACTGCTTTTGGTAGTATCCTTCAAGGATACCTTTGTCCGAACCGTGCGCTCCTGGGTGACTGTCGGCTTTCCCCTATTTTCTAGTTTAAAAGCTTCTCTATCTCTTTTTTAAAGGTTAATGCCAGCAGTCTGGTCCCATCCTGATTAAGGTGAAGCCCATCCCTTCGGAAGAGCCCCCCCTTTCCCCAGAATGTTCCCCAGTTCCTAACAAATCCAAAACCCTCATCCTTGCACCATTGTCTCATCCACGCATTGAGACTCCGGAGCTCTGCCTGTCTTTTGGGTCCTGCACGTGGAACAGGAAGCATTTCGGAGAACGCTATCCTGGAAGTTCTGGATTTCAACTTCCTACCTAAAAGCTTAAATTTAGCCTCCAGAACTTCCCTACCACATTTTCCTATGTCATTGGTACCAACATGTACCAAGACAGCAGACTCCCCCCCAGCACTATCTATGATCCTATCTAGGCGGTGCGTGAGATCTGCTACCTTCGCACCAGGCAGGCATGTTACCAGGCGATCCTCACGTCCACCAGCCACCCAGCTATCTACATTCCTAATGATTGAATCACCAACTATAACAGCTGTCCTGACCCTCCCCTCATGGGGACATGGCCCTGGAGAAACGTCCTCGGTGCGAGAGGGTTTTACATCACCTGGAGGACAGGTCCGAGTTACAGGATCACTTCCTGCCACACCAGGGTGATGCTCTCCTGTCACGTGACCTCTCTCCTCCATGGCAACAGGGATGCTGCCAGACTGGAGGTGGGACTTCAGGACTATATCCCTGTAGGTCTCGTCCATGTACTTCTCTGTCTTTCTTATGTCTTCCAGGTCTGCTACTCTAGCCTCTAGAGAACGGACTCGTTCCCTGAGAGCAAAGAGCTCCCTGCACTTAGTGCATATGTAGGACCTCTCACCAACTGGGAGATAATCATACATGTGACACTCGATGCAAAAGACTGGAGAACCCCCATCTCGTTGCTGGACCTCTGACTGCATCTTAGTTTAAAGCTTGTGTTTAGGTCTTTTAAATCGGTATATAATAAGGATTGGTGTAGATGCTTATACTAATAAAAGTGTATCTAATACCCCTAATACACCCTGTGTACCTGAAGCTAATTAATCACAGGTCCTCTGTGTATGACTGATTTGGATTAAGAGCTGCACCTGAGAGCAGCCCCTTTCCTCTAAGATGTCCAAGTACCTATAAAACTACAATTTCCCCAGGGGTGGGTGGGTGCTGGGGAGGGAGGGGGGGAGATAAGTCCTATTAAAGAGGGCAGTTACAAGGTACCCTGTCCTGAACCCTCAGCAGGGGGATGGGGGTACCACACAAAGCCCAGTTAGTTGAGAGAGGCAAGGTAAGTACAGCTGAGAAGGCTGAAACTTGCACACCACTAAGACAAACACTAAATAATTAAACAAACAACAGTTAGACAAACAGTAAATAATTAAATAAACAGCTAGAACTCACAGTAAGATGTCCCAGGAGGCAAAAATCCACTCACTAGCAGAGCTCTGTAAAAGTTCAGCCTTTCTCTGATCAGAGAAAAGCAAACTAAAACAGCCTATGCACACGTGGAGAAAACAGGAACAAGGTTACAGGATACCTCAGGGGGAGGGGGTCAGGGGGAGGAGTCACTCAGGCAGGCAAGGACAGGAAAAAGCTTAACAACAGCAGGCTCTGGGGAGAGAGATTAATTCAAAATGGCTACCACACACACAGGGGGAGGAGTCACTCAGGCAGGCAAGGACAGGAAAAGCTTAACAAACAGCAGGCTCTGGGGAGAGAGATTAATTCAAAATGGCTACCACACAAGGCCCAGTTAATTGAGAGAGGCAAGGTAAGTACAGCTGAGAAGGCTGAAACTTGCACACCACTAAGACAAACATTAAATAATTAAACAAACAACAGTTAGACAAACAGTAAATAGTAAACTGCTTACGCCGAATCTGCGTATGACGACAGACATCTGGGAAGATTTGGATAGCCTGACCACAAAATAAAGTACCCCGATGCTTAAAGTATGCTCTCATAACCCTCAGTTTGGCTAATTCAGAAATAAACTGAACTACCAAAGTGTTACGTTTTGAGATATTATCCATAGAATCTTCCAAGAAGGCTATTAAATTCCGGTCCACTGAAGAGACTGAAGGGGCCGAAGCCCCTGCAACCCGAGGAGTGGAAGAAGAACCAAGATTTATCATCAACCTTCGCCTTCCTTTTGCCCATGATGCTGAAATCGGCTCCAAATGGACACACCACACGACACCTCACGTGCGCCGAAGGGGCGTCAAAGTGGCGTGTCCTGCCCCTTGAGCCACGCCCCTTTAGGCCACGCTACGCAGGCCACGACACGCGGCCACGTACAGTACCAGAGGGCTTTATTGGGCACAGCAGGGTCCTCCGGGCCAAGGCACGTCCTCCTCCCGCCTGCCCGATCACCAACAAGCCTCCTCCAGGTCCCGCTGCGCTGAACCGTGCAGTTGAAAAAACTGCACGGCAGCTCCCTCTCTGGTTTCATTTCTAGGACGTGGGCATTGTTAGGGAGCCCTAGCTGTGCCCCTTTAGTTCAAACAGCAAATGCCAGCATAGCCGGATTGAGCATCTGTGCTGTAAGCATACATTTGTGGGGGTATTTATTTCTGCTGCTTTGACTTACATCCTCCCTCTCCTCTGCTTTCTGTTCCATAACACTGCATGCTGTGGTTTTCCAAATTGCAGTCACACCAGTGCATAGCATAGGTTAGACATACAGTCACCACTACTGGCTGCTTTGGGGTGAGGAGCAGTAATATTTCTAAGTCCCACCTTTATTCTACGGTTTTGCTGGTATAACCTGGACGTCTATAGGGCCGACTGTGGACATACATAGGTGTGACAGGAATATGCTTTATATGTTTCTGTGGCTGGCCAATGCCCCCATTCCTCCCCTTCCCTCACACATTCTGTGATCCCTGTTTAAGTGCCTTGTACGTGCAGGATGGCAAAGGGTCAGAAAAGGGTTCTGCACAAGTTCACTAGATACACATCTATGCCACACATATAGACGACTTATTCGTGGTTCAGAATGACCCCCAAAATGTACAGTGTTGTCGATTAGTAATATTATAGTGGTCATCAAATATTCAATCAAATTGATATTTGTCTTTCAGTTAAAGAAAACAGGGACTCTTTAAGGTTGTACAAAAAAAACAGTCTATTTTTTAATATTAAATGAAAGATCAGGATGACATATCCCAAGAGGGTAATCTTTCAGGAGCAGAGCTATATAAAGACCATATTATCTTCAGTATAGTTTGTGTCGATGCAGAGATCTACCCATGTGAAGAGGTCTACCTCACCTTATTGAAAGATACAGGTGGATAGCGTCACCAAGATCTATATACTATTCTCCATCAAAAAATATAGTGTAGTCACAGAGCAGGAAAATCAGGTGTTTTATACAGTAAAGTGTTTCACAGCTTCCAAGATGGGATCCCCTCTAATTCTGATTTCATTGATGTTTTTCAACATCCTGTGGAGGACTGATAAGATTCAGTGTCCATCAATGAGTGTTAAGGGATACTACAGGGATGGCGATATCATAATTGGGGGAATCGTAACTCTTAACATTTTTCGAATAGCGAAGCCTATATCCTTTGCAATTTCTCCTTCAATGGCTGGAATTCAAAGGTAAGTAGTATTGTTGCTAGGTTTTATTCTAAGACATAATTTGAGATTCATTTAGGGTAATCTCAGATGTAAAATGGAAATGTAGCTTGTGCCTGTGAGAAAAATATTTATGTGCAGTTAAAAAGATAAGAAACTATCACAGCTGAATGCTGAACAATTATCTGAATAGATTTCATAAGCTGCTGACATATTCTGTAAATGTTCCTTGGCAAATCCATATTTCCTGGACCATAGAAAGATAGCAGGTATCAGCAGAAAATGGGAGCTTAGTCCAAACCTCTAATATTGATGTACCTTAATGTAATTTACTCTCAGTTTGGGTCATACATATTTGAATTTTTGCATTGTTTTAATTCCTAACAACTCAAGTACTCACCAGTCTCTTTATAAAGAAAATATTTCCTCAGATTCCTTTTGTGTCTTTCCTTTTTTCTTGAAATGATGCCCTTAATCTTCTGATTTTCATTTTATGGAAATTATTATAGACTTGTATCTTATTGTAGACAGTAACATATTTGAATATTTGTATTACGTCTTCCCTTCACCTTTCTCTCCTCTTCAAAGCACAGCTCCTTCAGTCTTTCAGCATATGTCTTAAAGTGCAGATCATGTATCTCTTTGGTGATCTTCCTTAGAATTGTTTCCACCTTCTTAACATTCATTTGGATTTTGTCTCCAGCATGATCTGCGAGACTCAATGCCTGAATGCCACTCAGTGGGATATTCAGCAGCATTGACCCTGAATATTCCTGGTTTCAGCCTCTAGGCTCCCCGATGCTAGACGACTAGCATCAGGATGTTCTGAGAGTAGAATGGAAGCAGCGTCCAGGGGTGATAGACTTGCATCTATATTCAGCCACGAGCCGGTTATCCTGCAGTGGCTAGAGATAGGCACTTTAATGTCTGGCCTAACTTTAGCCACTTTAGCTGACCAGCAAGCAGCTGAATATTGCCATTGACTGGTTAATAAACTCGTAATCCAGAAGTAAACAGTGCTGGAGGCTGGATATAACCTGGCATTGAATATCCGGGTTCAATGTTCAGTGACAATGGCTACCTGATTTATCAGTATTAGCTGCCGCTGCTGAATATCCCCTCCCCTAATTATGTATCCCTCCTATACTGCTCATTGCCTGTTCCCAAACTCTAGTGCTCAATAATGGATAGTACTACTGAATCTCTCTCTCAATGGGACCTACCTGGATAAGAGATACTGCTAAATACATAAGTCCTTTGAAATATTGACCTCGACACAATCAGACATTGTGGATTGGTTGGCAAGGGTCAATATTTAGGAATTGAGTCAACTTAGGAACTAAGTCAATGGCCATGGACATTTTATTAGCAGAGAAATTTTTGGTGCATTTTGACAGAAATAGTAACATGCTAATTGCAGACACCCTCTCTATCTCTCCTGCGATCAGTCTATCATAAGAACATAAGATATGCTATACTGGGTCAGACCAAGGTCCATCAAGCCCAGTATCCTGTTTCCAACAATGGCCAATCTAGATCATAGGTACCTAGCAGTTTCCACAAATGGCATAGGTTCCACAATGTTTGAATTGGGTCAAGAACTGAAATCCTGGGTCCCTTTTAATAATGGTTTATGGACCTTTCCTCCAGGAACTTGTCCAAACCTTTTTTAAACCCAGCTACACTAACAGCTTTTATTACATCCTCTGGTAACAAATTCCAGAGTTTGATTACATGTTGAGTGAAAAAATAATTTCTCTTATTAGTATTAAATAGGTTACCCTGTAGCTTCATTGCATGTCCCCTAGTCTTTCTATATTTTGATGACGTAAACAATCAATCAATGTTTACCCGTTCCACTCCAGTCATTAATTTATAGACCTCTATCATATCTCCCCTCAGCCGTCTCTTTTCCAGGTTGAAGAGCCCTAACCTTTTTAGCCTCTATGGATATCCTTCCATCACCTTTATCATTTTGGTGACTCTTCTCTCTACCTTTTCTAATGACACTATATCCTTTTAAAGATACAGAGACCAGAACTGCACACAATATTCAAAGTGCGGTCGCACCATGGAACAGCACAGAGTCATTATAATATCCTTTGTTTTATTCTCCATTCCTTTCCTTATGACACCTAGCATTCTATTTGCTCTCTTGGCTGCCACTGCACACTGGGCGGAGGGTTTTAACATGTTATACACAATGATGCCTAAATCTTTTTCCTGAGTGATGATTCCTAATGTGGAACCTTGCATCATGGAACACTGGTACCATAGCTTGGGTTGTTCTTTCCTAGCTGCATAATGTGCACATTAAATTTCATCTACCATTTGGATGCCCAGTCTTCCAATTTATCCAGATCTTCTTGCAATTTTCCACAATCCTCATGGGTTTTAACAACTTTAAATAGTTATGCGTCATCTGCAAATTTGATAATGGAAAGGACACGGGCAAGGTCCCGGTGGACGCCGGTAACCTGGGGATCGGCCCGGGTCCGGCGTCCTGCGGCGTGGCTGGGGGGGGGGGGGTACGTCACGGGCCAAGGGAGGACGTGCTTGACGCGGCGGCGTCATTTGAATTCATTGGCTCCGCAAGAGCAAGGAGCGGAGCCAATGAAGCGGCCCCTGCACGCCCGAGGCCTTAAAAGGGGGGGGGGAGTCTGGCGGCTCCCTCCTCTTCAGCGTCGGGCGTGCAGAGGGATAGCTTTGGACGGTGTGTCGATTTGGTGCAGGCTTCTGGGCGGCGGGGCACCTCCGTCGGTGCGGAGCAGATTGGCCGGCGGGACGTCAGTGTCAGGAGAGGCGTCGGCGGTGGTGCTCCAGCTGGCGGTAGTTGCGGCCCAGTGTGGGTGAGTGCGGGGTCTTGTGTCTTGGCTCCCCTCCCTCCCCCTACCATTCGGGTGTTCGAGGCTTGCACGGAGCGTAGAGCCCGGGGCTTTCCCCCCCCCCCTCCATCCCATCTCCCGTTGAGTAGTGCAAGGCCTTGTTTTGTTTTGTGTTGTTTAATTTTGGGTTCTTTTTTGTTCCCTGGCCTGCTGAGCTGAGGGGATGGCTCGAGGGGGGATGGGCCTGGAGCACGTGGCTTGGGCAGCCGGAAGGGTGGGGCGCGCGGGAGGAACGCGCAGAGGCCTGCTAGGGTGGAGGGGCCAGGCCAAGGACGGGGTGAGGGCAGGCAGGGGGGTGGGGGGCACGGTGGGCCTAGCTCGGGGAGTCCAGCGAGGGCAAGGGGCGCTGTGAGGAGCAAGGGTGGGCCTTCGATAGGCCGCGGCTCAGAGTCTGCTGGCTCACGGGGGCGGGGGCCCAGAGGGCGAGGGCAGCGCCTGATTGGGGCCTGGGGGGCTGGGAGGGCGGCGGCGGGGGGGAGCAGCGTCGGCAGCGCTGCGGGGAGGGGGAGTGGGGTGGCTAGTGTTGGTGGAGGGGTCCAGGGGCCGGGGGAGCTGGGTCAGGGGGAGGGGGGGGGAGCGGGACGGGGTATGGGAGTTGTGCAGGAGGTGGCGGAGGCACAGGATTGGACCGGGGGGCTTTTGCCATTGCCCGGGAGCGGGCTATCCGGTCAAGGAGGGGGTGGGGCGTGGGCTGGATCCCCAGCTTGGGCACATTGGTTGGGTGGCGGCCAGGGTTCCTCTAGGGCTAATTGGCTGGAGGCGTGGCGTCCGGTGTGGCCCTCTGCTGTCCCCCCCCCTTCTTTGTCTTTTATGTCTCCACAGGTTCCAGTGATGTTGTCGCCGGCTGCGGCGCGAGATGGGAGTGGCTGCGAGGGAGCACGAGGACAGCAGTATGCAGAGCACCAGGAGGCGCAGGATGAAGGCATACGAACGCCGCCCGTCGTAGTCGCGTCCCGAGACGAGGATGGGGGACCTGGACGGGCGACCAGTACCCTGTCAGCGGAGGTGGTGTCTGCGACAGCGGTAGTGGGTGAGTTACCTGAGGCGCGAGATGCTGAGGGTGCGAAGGGTAGGGGGCGGGGAAAGAGGAGACTGAAGGGGGGTAAAAGACGTAGGCATTCGGGTCGAAGGCACAGGAGGTCTAGCTCATCGGGGTCGTCGTCGTCTTCTGACTTGTCGTCTACGTCGTCGTCCTCGACCGCTGGTAGGCCGGCGGCGTGGAGCGAAAAAGCCGTCTCCGGCGGGGGGCGGACGCAGGGGGTTCTTGCAGCGGCAGCGATATCTGAGTTGTGGGAGGGAGTGCCGAGGAAATTGCGGCAAAAAATTAAGAAGCGCCGGTACATTGATATCTTCCGTCTATTAGAAGGCCGGAAGCGTTCGGGAGAAAGTAGACGGAAGCGTAAGGAGGACGAGAAGGCGGGACGTATTAAGAAAGTGGCGCGGAATGTGGTTAATTGGACGCGAGCTTTCTTGCGTTTTGACGAGCGTGTGGGGGCAGTATTGCCCAGGCCATTACGAGATGCTTCTGTCATATGCGGATTCCATTCTGGAGGCGTCACAGACGCACGACGGCTGGTCATGGTTAAACTATGACGAGAAATTCAGAGAAAAAATGGAAGGGAATCGATCGGTTTCGTGGGGTATGCAAGACATTAATTTGTGGCTGACTCAGATGTCGGCCAGGTCGAGTGGGTTGGGTGCGAGCGCGGCGAAAGGTTCGGCGGGGGTTCTCCCGGGTATGGGCCGTGCCTTTCGAGGAGTGGGGACCGTCGGGCTGCAGCGAACAGGGGGCAGTGGGACAGGGGATCTCTGCTGGAGGTTTAACAAGACCTCGTGCCCGTTTCCAGACTGCAAATTTCGACATGTGTGCTCCCTTTGCGGGGGTGCACATCCCGCAATCAAATGTCTTAAGAAAGGGGTTGCGCAGCCGCCCGGGCCTAGCACAAAGCAGTGAGGGGCTGTTGGACCTGGCCCCGACGCCGATTCGACGGGAGGTTTTAAACGAGTGGCTGGCCCACTACCCTAGGCGGAAGGATAGGGAAATTTTGTATGCGGGCTTTAATTGGGGTTTTCTGATTCCCGTTTGTAGGCAGTTGGATGGCGCGGTCGCACGTAATTCCCTCTCCGTTAGGCGTTTCGCGCCGGTGGTTAGGGAGAAGTTAGGGAAGGAATTGCAGTTGGGTAGAATAGCGGGCCCCTTCGAGAATCAGCCCTTCGAGCGGATGGTAGTGTCACCGTTGGGGATAGTTCCTAAGAAAGAACCAGGGAAATTCCGATTGATACATAATTTGTCTAGCCCGGTCGGTGAGTCAGTCAATGACTACATCCCGCGTGACTTGTGTACAGTGCGCTATGCATCCTTTGATAAAGCGGTTGAGTTGGTACGGGAGGCGGGGCTGGGGGCGCAAATGGCGAAAGTGGATATTGAGTCGGCCTTCAGGTTGTTGCCGGGTACACCCGTCTTCCTTTTACCTCTTGGGGTTTCGTTTCGAGGAGAGGCTTTATTTCGATAAGTGCTTGCCAATGGGCTGTTCCGTGTCCTGTGCTTACTTCGAGGCCTTCAGTACCTTTTTGCAGTGGGCTATCGAGCGCAGAGGGGGTACAGCTCGGGTAGTGCACTATTTGGATGACTTTTTGTTTGTGGGGTCCGCGCAGTCGGAGGGATGCCGCGACATGCTGGACGGTTTTGTGCAATTGGCGACCGAGTTGGGCGTGCCGCTAGCAAAAGACAAAACCGAGGGCCCGTCCACGCGGATTACGTTTCTCGGGGTGGAGCTGGATTCCGGTTCTATGGTGGCGCGGCTTCCTCCGGAGAAGGTACAGCATTTGCGGGTGTTAGTGGCTAATGTAGTATCAGCGTCGAAATTGACATTGAAAGAAATGCAAGCATTGATCGGCTCACTTAACTTTGCTTGTCGGGTGATCCCGATGGGCAGGGTTTTCCTGCGGCGCTTAGCAGCTTCTACAGCGGGGGTTCGCAGACCGCATCATCATATTCGGGTGTCCAAGGCTATCCGGGCTGATTTGAAGGTGTGGCAGGTCTTTCTGGAGGACTTTAACGGGACCTCTGTGTTGATGGAGCCTGAGTGTAGTAGCGCGGATCTGCAGTTGTACACGGATGCAGCCGGTGGCCTGGGGCTGGGCATTTATTTTGGGGGGTCGTGGTGCTCGGAACAGTGGCCGCAGACTTGGCGCGAGGAGGGACTCACCAGGAATGTAACATTTTTAGAGTTGTTTCCGATATTAGTAGCGCTAGAGTTGTGGCCGGACCGGTTGCGTAATAGAAGGGTGCTGTGGTGGTGCGACAATGAAGCGGTGGTCAGTGTGGTGAACAACTACACACCTCATTGTTTGCAAGTAGCGCACTTAATGAGAGCAGTTGTCTTGACTTGCTTGCGGTTGAATGTAGCACTGAAAGCGCGACATATACCGGGGCTCTCTAACGCGATTGCTGATTCTCTTTCTCGTTTCCAGTGGGACCAATTTCGAAGATTGGCGCCGGAAGCGGAGGCGGAGGGGGTCGCGGTCCCTTGGAGGTTGTGGAGTCTTGGCCATTCGGGATGAAAGACTTGCTCCAGAAATCCGTGGCTGCCGGGACTTGGGCAGCCTATGTGCGCGGATGTCGGAAAGTGGTGGCCTTTCTCGAAAGCTGCGGTTGGCAGTATGGGGCGGTGTCTGCTCAGTTAATGGGCCAATATGTTGCCTGGGCGAAGGATAAGGGTGTCGCCCGTTCTTCGGTGCGCAGCCACCTGGCGGGCTTCGAATTTTTTATAAAGGCGGTGGGTTGGGGCTTTCCGGTAGATGGCTTCCTGGCCCATAAGCTCTTGCAAGGTTGGGGCCCGCGTGGCTCCAGCTCCGCCGGACACTCGGAGACCGATCTCGCATGCGTTATTGGCGAAGTTATGTCAGGCGCTGGCGGCAGTAGCTTCATCTGCGTATGAAGCGGTCCTTTTTAGAGCTGTCTTTAGCCTAGCGTTTTTGGTGCCTTCAGGATGGGGGAATTGGTGCCAAGCTCGAGCAAAGTGGGGGTGGCCGGGACAGTGCAGAGGCAGCATGTTGTTCTTGAACGTGGCCGGTTGAGAGTCTTACTGGCCAGGTCCAAGACTGATCAGCGGGGGAAGGGTTTGTGGGTGCGGCTATGGGCGATTGGTGACCTTTGCACATGCCCGGTGGGCGCTATGCGTGAATATTTGCAAGTACGGCCGGCTGTAGCTGGGGGGTTATTTCTGCATGCGGATAGGCGGCTGCTGACACGCTATCAAGTGGTGGCGGTGCTGCGGTTTGCTTTGAAGTTCGTAGGAGAATGCCCGGAGTACTTTTCGGCGCATTCCTTTCGTATTGGCGCGGCTACCAGTGCAGCGGCAGCTGGACTTTCACAACAGGACATTCAGAATATTGGAAGATGGCGTTCCCTGGCTTTTCGGGGTTACGTGCGCTTGTGATGGGTGGGGGGACAGGGTTTACTGCCTGAACTGATTATGTTTTCTTTTACAGATGAGGAAAGGAATGCGCCCATTTGCTGGCTGATGGGGCATTCCTTCGTTTACTGGGCAGGCAGGCGAGCAGCTGAGAGGCCGTTTGGGCCTAACCTGGGACTGGCTCTCGCGGCGATGTCGCTTCTATGGCTCGGTGAACGTGGCCTGCGGTGGACGCAGCTCTTGCCGTTGCTCCGGCATCATGGGCGAGTGCGAGACCAGCCAAAGTTCATCCTCTTGCATCTGGGTGGAAACGATCTCGCTGCTTGGACTTGTAAGCAGCTTATCCGCGCAGCTAAGCGGGATCTGGCAATTGTGTTGCGCTTGTTCCCAGGGGTGGTGTTATTATGGTCTGACATTGTTCCCAGACCTGCTTGTAAGGCTCAGCGACGGTGGTCGCGGGGTCTTGCAAAAATAAATCGACAAATTGGGAGATGGGTATGTGAGCGGGAAGGGGTTCAAATTGGACATCCCTGGGTAGAGGTTACTTGTGCCGGGCTATATAGGCAGGATGGCATTCATTTGTCCCCTGTGGGGGTCGACTTGCTGCTAAATGATTGGCAGGAGGCCCTTGAGGGATTAGCGAGGCGGGAGGACAACAGGTCGCAGCTTGGCAATAGGGGGGCGGCACGTTGACATGAATGTCGCACGTGCCGGTGGCGGGATCCCGGAGGTCTCCGGGTCCGGAGCCTTTAGGTCATACTTGGGGGGGGGTTGGGGGTGCCCCCGACCCGGATAAGCCCTGCTGGCCTTTGCTAGTCACATGGCGAGGTCGGGGAAAGGGCGGTAGCAAGTTGGCCGGTGCCAGGGCACGGCCGAAGCGGAGGCAAGGTCACCTTGCTAGTCATATAGCGGGTGAGGTTTGGCTCCGCTTTGGGGGATTGTTAAGATTGTTATGTTTGGAATGTTAATTGTTTATGAATATAATAAAGCTGCGACCAGTTGGTTCTTCCACGTTAAGAAGGCTATGAGTGATTTGTAAATGGGGGATAAAGGTGTGGGGGGGGAGGGGTGGGGCAGTAAAGATGTGTGGCGCAGGGGGGATAGGATGCCGGGTCCGATCTACCAAGGTTATGGAAAGGACACGGGCAAGGTCCCGGTGGACGCCGGTAACCTGGGGATCGGCCCGGGTCCGGCGTCCTGCGGCGTGGCGGGGGGGGGGGGGGGGGGTCCGTCACGGGCCAAGGGAGGACGTGCTTGACGCGGCGGCGTCATTTGAATTCATTGGCTCCGCAAGAGCAAGGAGCGGAGCCAATGAAGCGGCCCCTGCACGCCCGAGGCCTTAAAAGGGGGGGGGAGTCTGGCGGCTCCCTCCTCTTCAGCGTCGGGCGTGCAGAGGGATAGCTTCCCTCCCTCCCTCCCTTTGGTTATATGGTGGAGGTGAGGGCGGTTTGGGGTATCGCAGCTGGGGGGGTGAGGCGGGATCCCGGAGGTCTCCGGGGTCCGGAGCCTTTAGGTCATACTTGGGCGGGGGTGGGGGTGCCCCCGACCCGGATAAGCCCTGCTGGCCTTTGCTAGTCACATGGCGAGGTCGGGGAAAGGGCGGTAGCAAGTTGGCCGGTGCCAGGGCACGGCCGAAGCGGAGGCAAGGTCACCTTGCTAGTCATATGGCGGGTGAGGTTTGGCTCCGCTTGGGGGGATTGTTAAGATGGTTATGTTTGGAATGTTAATTGTTAATGAATATAATAAAGCTGCGACCAGTTGGTTCTTCCACGTTAAGAAGGCTATGAGTGATTTGTAAATGGGGGATAAAGGTGTGGGGGGGGGAGGGGTGGGGCAGTAAAGATGTGTGGCGCAGGGGGGATAGGATGCCGGGTCCGATCTACCAAGGTTACCTCACTCGTTATTCCCTTATCCAGGTCATTTATGAATATGTCAAAAAGCAGCGGACCCAGAACAGATACCAGGGATACTCCACTACTGACCTTTCTGCATTGGGAAAACTGGACATTTAGCCCTACCCTCTGCTTTCTATCTTTTAATCAATTTGCGATCCACAATAGTACACTGCCTCCTATCCCATGTCAAAAAGCAGCACAGATCCCTGGGGTACACCACTATTCACCTTTCTCCACTATTCACCTTTCTCCATTGGGAAAATTGGCCATTTAGCCCTACCCTCTGCTTTCTGTCTTTTAACCAGTTCCTGATCCACAATAGTACACTGCCTCCTATCCTATGACCCTTTAGTTTTGCCAAAAGTCTCTGATGAGCGACCTTGTCAATGGCTTTCTGAAAGTCCAGATACTCTATATCAACTGACACACCTTTGTGTACCTGTTTAGTCACACCTTCAAAAATACATAACAGATTAGTAAAACAAGATCTTCCTTATCTAAAGCCATGTTGGCTGCCTCCCATTAAGTCATGACTATCTTCATGTTCAGTAATTTTGTTCTTTATGATGGTTTCTACCCTTTTTTTCGGAACTGATGTCAGGCTCACTTGTCTGTAGTTTCCCGGATCACCCCTGGAACCCTTTTTAAAAATTGGTGTTACATTGGCCATCCTCCAATCTTCAGGTATTACAGATGATTTTAATGATAGTTCACAGATTATTAATAGCAGGTCTGCAATCTCGTATTTCAGTTCTTTCAACACCCTTGGATGTATACTATCCAGTCCAGGTGATTTGCTGCTCTTTAGTTTATCAAATAGTTGTAATACATCTTCCCAGTGTATCGATATTTCTTTCAGTTCTTCCACAGCATTTCCTTTAAATACCATTTCAATCATGGGTAACATTCCTACATCTTCCTCAGTAAATACCAAAGCAAAGAATTCATTCAGTCTCTCCGCTATGGCCTTGTCCCCTCTTAGTGCCCCTTTTACCCTCTATCATCTAATGCTCCATCTGACTGTTTCACGGGTGTTTTGCTATGAATTTACTTGAAAAAGTCTTTATTGTGTATTTTTGCTTCCACAGCAAGCTTCTTCTCAAATTCTCTCTTTGCCTGCCTTATCAGTGCCTTGCATTTAACCTACCAGTGCTTGTGCTGTTTCCAGTTTTTGTCATTTGGCTCTTTTTTCCATTTCCTGAACTATGCTTTTTTTTGCAACAACAGCCTCTCTGATCTCACCTTTAAACCATGCTAGGAGTTTTTTTGACTTACCACCACTTTTCTTAAAGCATGGAATACAGCTGGTCTGGGCTTCTAACATAGTATTTTTAAACAACATCCAAGGTTGATGTAAGTCTTTAACCTTTGCAACTGCTCTTCTTAGTTTTTTCTTAACTGTTTTCCTCATTTTATCATAGTTTCTCGTTTGAAAGTTGAAATGAGTCCACAGGAACAGTGGATTTCCTTACCATCCCTCCTCCATTAATTAAACCAAACACAATCATGCTATGATCACTATTGCCAATGGCCCCAACACCATTATCACTTGCACCAGATCTGATATTCCACTAAGGACTCGGTCCAAAATGGCTTCCCCTCTGGTTGGTTCATAAACTAGCTGCTCCAAGAAGCAGTCATTTATTTCATCTAGAAACTTTATCTCCCTAGCATGTCCTGCCATGACACTGACCCAAATCGATACCGGAGTAATTGAAATCACCCATTATTATTACTGTGCTATAACTTTCTTAGCTTCCCTGATTTCTTTGAGAATTTCATCATCCATTTGTTCATTCTGGCCAGGTGGTCAGTAGTACACTCCCACTGCCATCCCTTTTTACATGGAATTTCAATTCATAGAGATTCTACAGCAAATTTTGTTTTCTCCAAAACTTTAATCCTTTGTGACACAATGCCCTCTCTAACATAGAGTGCAACCCCTCCACCAATTTAATCAGCTCTACCATTATGATATAGTTTGTACCCAGATATTACAGTGCCCCACTGGTTGTCCCCCTTCCACCATGTCTCTGAGATACCAATCATATCTAACCTCTCATTTAGTGCTATATATTCTAACTCCCCCATCTCATTTTTTAGACTTCTAGAATTTGCATACAGCATTTTAGAGAGTGTATTTTATTCATATTAATCTGGCAGGGGTAATTTGGAATCTTTAATCTCTGTCTGCTCTGAACTCAAGTACATTTGGGCTACTTTTGTCTTTACTGGAACCTCTCTGCTGATATGCCCTAACTTCATTCTTTTGGTAGTATTCTTCAAGGATACATTGTGCTGAACCATGTGCTTTTGGGCAACTGTTGGCTCTCCCCTATTATTTATTTATTTATTTATCAATTCTTATATACCGCGCTATTTATCATCAGTGCGGTTTACATCAAACAATAAACACTTGGACACACATATTTCGTCCTATTTTAAAAGCTGCTCTATCTCCTTTTTAAAGGTTAATGCCAGCAGCCTTGATCCATCCCGGTTAAGGTGAAGCCCATCCATTCGGAAGAGCTCCTTCTTTCCCCAGAATGTTCCCTAGTTCCTAACAAATCCAAAACCCTCATCCTTGCACCATCATCTCATCCACGCATTGAGACTCCGGAGCTCTGCCTCCTTTTTGCATCCTGCTCATGGAGCGGGAAGCATTTCAGAAAATGCTACCCTGGAAGCTCTGGATTTCAACTTCCTACCTAAAAGCCGAAATTTAGCCTCCAGAACCTCCTAACCACATTTTCCTATGTCATCGGTACTGACATGTACCAAGACAGCAGACTCCTTCCCAGCACTATCTAAGACCTTGTCTAGTTGGTGTGTGAGGTCCACTACCTTCGCACCAGGCAGGCATGTTACCAAATGATCCTCACGTCCACCAGCCACCCAGCTATCTATATGCCTAATGATCGAATCACCAACTATAATGGCTGTCCTAACCCTTCCCTCATGGACACATGGCCCTGGAGAAACTTTCTCTGTGTGAGAGGGTTTTACATCACCTTGAGGACAGCTCCTAGTTACAGGATCACTTCCTGATACAGCAGGATGATGCTGTCCTGTCATGTGACCTCTCTCCTCCATGGCAACAGGGATGCTGCCAGACTGGAGGTGGGACTTTAGGACTATATCCCTGTAGGTCTAGTCTATGTACCTCTCTGTCTTCCTTATCTCCTCCAAGTCTACTACTCTAGCCCCCAGAGATTGGACTTGTTCCCTGAAAGCAAAGAGCTCCGTGCACCTAGTGGACATTTAAGACCCCTCACCAACTGGGGGAAAATCATACATGTGACACTCAATGCAAAAGACTGGAAAGCCCCCATCTCGCTGCTGGACTGCTGTCTGCATCTTAGTTTTCAGGTTGTGTTTAGATATTTAAGTTCTTTACTTACTAAAAGTTGCTGGGGATACTTATACTGATACAACTATACCTAATACGTTTATAGTACTTTGTTCTCCTGAAGCTTAATTAATCTCAGGTCCCTAATGTATACCTGATGAGGATAAACAGCTGCACCTAAGAATAAATATGGCAACCCCTTTCCTTTATGAGGTTTAAGCATCCATAAAGCTATGATTTTCCAAGAGGTGGGTGGGTGTCAGGGAGGGAGTGAGGGAAAGAAGACTTGTAAAATAAGAACATAAGAACATAAGATATGCCATACTGGGTCAGACCAAGGTCCATCAAGCCCAGTATACTGTTTCCCATAGTGGCTAATCAAGGTCACAAGTACCTAGCAGTCTCCCCAAAAGACACATGTTCCTCAATGCTTGTACTGGGTCAGCCCTGTCCTGTGCTTCTAACGTAATCTGTGGCCAATTTCCAGGAGAAGTCCCACAGTCCTTGCTTGGCTAGAGGGAGTCTTGGGTTCTAAATTTAACGAGAAAGCTCTCTTCTGTGTTTTAAATTTTATATTGAAAGTTTTTTGCTGCTACTAGGCCCTGACTCATTTAACAAATATACTGGGTTCACAAATTAATCAACTTTAATCTAAAGAATTCCTTTTTCCGCAAGATTTAGAAAAATTCCCAGAAGTAAAGACTGCAATTGCAGATCTCTCTCCAGAAGTAGCAGTCCCCTTTTGTAGTCCTTCAAGACTGTCTCTGATTTGTCCATTAGTGGTTGGCATTTGTGGCATACTGTCAGTTTATTAGCAGGCCATAAAAGTTTAACTGTACTCAAAATAGATATAAGACATGCTCATCTAAAAATTGGTAAGTGTACAATTGATTTATACCTGTTAAAAGTTCTAGTATGTATTCAAGAATTGCTTATGAAAAGAAATGTGCATCACTAAATGGAAAAATCTTTGAAAATCAGGGAAACAATTTCTGAAAAGAAACTGATAATGTTTTGCCTGTGCACTTCTCTACAGTCCATGCAGATATACATATAAAGGGCAGATGCATATGGCTGGGCAGAAACACTGAGGTACCAGAGGTTCGGGGATAGAATATAGGAATTCCTATAGAAATTGAAAACTTACCTCTCTCAAGAATACTACAATTTATATTTATTTATTTATTTACATTTTCTTATATACCGCGCTATTTTCCTTCAGTGCGGTTTACATGGAACATTTTACATACACATTTCAAATGACTTGATTTGTGTTTACAAATAACAGGAATAGGAACGTGGAAAGAAACAGGGGTAACTATTTACATCTGTACAATGCGAATTGATTGGACATTTGCGTAGATGCACAATGCACCCACAGCATCAGCATTCCAAACCAATGTGCCCTAGCTCATCTAACTAAGAAAATCTCGGGGTCACATAACCACATCTTCAACAATGTAAATTTGAGCTTTTGTTAACAGTTCCATGTATTTAGTTTACTCAAATGTTAAAATTAATTACTATGTTCTGTTTATTGTAAAGCAGTATGCACTTCATACCCTTTTAATGTTTACTTTACATGTAAACCGCTCTGAATAGCAAAAAGATGATATAGAATTAGTTTTAAATAAATAACATAAAAATAGGAATATAAGAATATTTTAAGTGCCATGCTGGAGCACACGAAAGGTCTCTTGCACCCAGCATCCTTGTGTGATACTTAACTTAAGATGATGATCTGGACAGCTCTATATAGGGCCCTGTGTTTCTACATTCTTTAGTTGGGTGCTGATTGTATATTGTCTTATGTTAAATGTCATTACAGCTCTTATGGTGGAAACTATTACGACTTCCTGGCCTTTGTTTCTGCAGTAGAGGAGATCAACAATAGCTCAGAGCTCTTACCCAACCTCACACTGGGCTTCCACATTTATGACTCTTACAACAATCCCCTCATCCTTTTTCAGTTTGCCATGAGGATATTTTCAGGAAGAAATACCTTTATTCCTAACTACAACTGCAAAACATCTGGCACTCTTGCTGCTATAATTGAAGGTCTTTCAGTTGAAGAATTCTAACTCCCCCATCTTATTTTTTAGACTTCTAGCATTTGCATACAGCATTTTAGAGAGTGTATTTTATTCATATTAATCTGGCTATTGGTAGGCAGGGGTAATTTGGAATCTTTAATCTCTGTCTGCTCAGTACTCAAGGACATTTGGGCTACTTTTGTCTTTACTGGAACCCCTCTGCTGATATGCCCTAACTTCATTCTTTTGGTAGTATTCTTCAAGCATACATTGTGCTGAACCATGTGCTCTTGGGCGACTGTTGGCTCTACCCTATTATGTATTTATTTATTTATTTAACAATTCTTATATACCGCGCTATTTCTCATCAGTGCGGTTTACATCGAACAATAAACACTTGGACACACATATTTTGTCCTATTTTAAAAGCTCCTCTATCTCCTTTTTAAAGGTTAATGCCAGCAGCCTTGATCCATCCCAGTTAAGGTGAAGCCCATCCATTCGGAAGAGCTCCTTCTTTCCCCAGAATGTTCCCCATTTCCTAACAAATCCAAAACCCTCATCCTTGCACCATCATCTCATCCACGCATTGAGACTCAGGAGCTCTGGCTGCCTTTTGGATCCTGCTCGTGGAGCGGGAAGCATTTCAGAAAACGCTACCCTGAAAGCAATGGATTTCAACTTCCTACCTAAAAGCCTAAATTTAGCCTCCAGAACCTCCTTACCACATTTTCCTATGTCATTCGTACTGACATGTACCAAGACAGCAGACTCCTTCCCAGCACTATCTAAGACCTTGTCCAGGTGGTGTGTGAGGTTCACTACCTTCGCACCAGGAAGGCATGTTACCAGATGATCCACATGTCCACCAGCCACCCAGCTATCTACATGCCTAATGATCGAATCACCAACTACAATGGCTGTCCTAACCCTTCCCTCATGGACACATGGCCCTGGAGAAACTTTCTCAGTGCGAGAGGGTTTTACATCACCTTGAGGACAGCTCCTAGTTACAGGATCACTTCCTGCCACAGCAGGGTGATGCTCTCCTGTCATGTGACCTCTCTCCTCCATGGCAACAGGGATGCTGCCAGACTGGAGGAGGGACTTCAGGACTATATCCCTGTAGGTCTCGTCTATGTACCTCTCTGTCTTCCTTATCTCCTTCAAGTCTGCTACTCTAGCTCCCAGAGATTGGACTTGTTCCCTGTGAGCAAAGAGCTCCTTGCACCTAGTGGACATTTAAGACCCCTCACCAACTGGGGGAAAATCATACATGTGACAATCAATGCAAAAGAATGGAAAGCCCCCACGCTTTGACCCGGTGAAAAGCGGGATATAAATGCAGTTAAATAAAATAAAATAAATAAATCTCGCTGCTGGACTGCTGTCTGCATCTTAGTTTTCAGGTTGTGTTTAGATATTTAAGTTCTTTACTTACTAAAAGTTGCTGGGGATACTTATACTGATACAACTATACCTAATACGTTTAAAGTACTTTGTTCTCCTGAAGCATAATTAATCTCAGGTCCCTAATGTATACCTGATGAGGAAAAACAGCTGCACCTAAGAATAAATATAGCACCCCCTTTCCTTTATGAGGTTTAAGCATCTATAAAGCTATAATTTTCCAAGAGGTGGGTGGGTGTCAGGGAGGGAGGGAAAGAAGACTTGTTAAAAGCTGGCCGCTACACAGTAAAATAAGAACATAAGAACATAAGATATGCCATACTGGGTCAGATCAAGGTCCATCAAGCCCAGTATACTATTTCCAATAGTGGCTAATCTAGGTCACAAGTACCTAGCAATCTCCCCAAAAGACACAGGTTCCTCAATGCTTGTATTGGGTCAGCCCTGTTCTGTGCTTCTAACGTAATCTGTGGCCAATTTCCAGGAGTAGTCCCAAAGTCCTTGCTTGGATAGAGGGAGTCTTGGGTTCTAAATTTAACGAGAAAGCTCTCTTCTGTGTTTTAAATTTTATACTGAAAGTTTTTTGCTGCTACTAGGCCCTGACTCATTTAACAAATATACTGGGTTCACAAATTAATCAACTTTAATCTAAAGAATTCCTTTTTCCCCAAGATTTAGAAAAAATCCCAGAAGCAAAGACTACAATTGCAGATCTCTCTCCAGAAGTAGCAGTCCCCTTTTGTAGTCCTTCAAGACTGTCTCTGATTTGTCCATTAGTGGTTGGCATTTGTGGCATACTGTCAGTTTATTAGCAGGTCATAAACGTTTAACTGTACTCAAAATAGATTTAACACATGCTAACCTACAAACTGGTAAGTGTACAATTGAATTATACCTGTTAAAAGTTCTAGTATGTATTCAAGAATTGCTTATGAAAAGAAATGTGCATCACTAAATGGAAAAATCTTTGAAAATCAGGGAAACAATTTCTGAAAAGAAACTGATAATGTTTTGCCTGTGCACTTCCCTACAGTCCATGCAGATATACATATAAAGGGCAGATGCATATGGATGGGCAGAAACACTGAGGTACCAGAGGTTCGGGGATAGAATATAGGAATTCCTGTAGAAACTGAAAACTTACCTTTCTCAAGAATACTACAATGCACTCACAGCATCAGCATTCCAAAACTAATGTGCCCTAGCCCATCTAACTAAGAAAATCTCAGGGTCACATAACCCACATCTTCAACAATGTAAATTTGAGCTTTTGTTAATAGTTCCATGTATTTAGTTTACTCAAATGTTAAAATTAATTACTATGTTCTGTTTATTGTAAAACAGTACGCACTTCATACCCTTTTAATGTTTTACTTTACATGTAAACCGCTTTGAATAGCAGAAAGATGATATATAATTAGTTTTAAATAAATAACATAAAAATAGGAATATCAGAATATTATAAGTGCCATGCTGGAGCACACGAAAGGTCTCTTGCACCCAGCATCCTTGTGTGATACTTAACTTAAGATGATGATCTGGCCAGCTTTATATAGGGCCCTTTGTAGCTACATTCTTTAGTTGGATGCTGATTGTATATTGTCTTATGTTAAATGTCATTACAGCTCTTATGGTGGAAACTATTACGACTTCCTGGCCTTTGTTTCTGCAGTAGAGGAGATCAACAATAGCTCAGAGCTCTTACCCAACCTCACACTGGGCTTCCACATTTATGACTCTTACAACAATCCCCTCATCCTTTTTCGGTTTGCCATAAGCATATTTTCAGGAAGAAATACCTTTATTCCTAACTACAACTGCAAAACATCTGGTACTCTTGCTGCTATAATTGAAGGTATTTCAGTTGAAGAATCAAGTCAGATATCCAATGTGTTCAGGATATACCACTACCCACAGGTAAAGGATTTCTCTACATTACCCATGCCAATGGAATATCTTCCCTAACAAAAGAAAATCGGGCCAAATTATGAAGACCAGATAATATTAATAAAGAGACAAATACTGTAATGAAAAATAAAATCCATGCAAGAGAAGAGTTATGAGGTGGATAAGAATATACTTGTTTTGATTATTTCTAAGCTAGAGCAATATTTGATCCTAGTAATTCAAAATCAATGTCATTCAGTCTTTGGATCAAAATACACAATCCGTGCACATCCTGAATCCTGTGAAATTTCAGAAATAGAAGGGCGCGTGCAACTTACTTGCGCCCGGAGGTAACCGGGTGCGCGGCGTCGTCGACTATAGGCAGGGCCATGGGTTGGGGGGCGAGTTGAGGCGTTGATGTGATGTCAGTGCGTCTTGCACTGCATCATTCAAATTGATTGGTCGTTTGGGGCCCATGCGCGCCAGGACGGGGGGGGGGGCAGCCCTCCTAGCATTGCTGACGGAGCGCTTGCCGAGCGAAGGCTGACTTGCTCCCGCCCACCCTCCCTCTGCTTGAGGGTTGGGTTGGTAGGTGAGCTGAAGGGGGGCTTTCGGGTTGTCGCAGCTTTGGGGGGGGGGGGGAGGACGAAAGCGGGTTCCCGGAGGTTTTCCGGTCCCGAATTGATTAGTAGACCTTGGGGCGGGAGCGGGGTGCCCTCGACCCGGTGATACCCGTGTAGACTTTTGCTACTGGGATGGCAGAGTTGGCGGAAGGGTATTAGGACTTGGCCGGGGCTTGGCCAATACACGGGGGACGAGAGGTCACCATGCTAGTCGTACGGCTGGTGACGGAGCTCTCCGAGATTTATGGTTCTGTTAAAAAGATGTTTGATTGTTAAAGCGTTTGATTATCACAAATAAAGCTGCGACCAGTTTGCATCCCATAACAGAGTTGTCTTGTCAAGTTATTGGGTTAATGATTGGATTGGGTGGGAGAGGGAGGGGGGGGTAAAATAGTTGATTATAGGGCAACAAAGGGAGGTAGCCGGTCCGACTACCCGGTTAACGGGAGGGAACTGGCACTAAAATATAGAGGGTCAAAGCAGTTTGACTTGGTGAAAGGCAGCATACAGAATCTTGCTAAATAAATACATAGAGGGTAAGTGAGTTATTTTAGAAGCCTTAGTCACAATTTCCACATGGAAAATCCAGCATTTAGCCACAGAAATGGCATCGACATGTAAGTGGTGGTTTTATAAAGGGTTCAGTTTATACATGGATGTCCATAATATATAGAAATTGCAAGGAGCATGTAATTATGCAATTAGAGCCTGGGAAAGTCAAATTTCTACATGTGTATTTCCCATTTCATATTGGAAATTCACATTTACGGCAAAAATTGTCCATATCAGGATTTACAGCTGCTCTCTAGCACATAGAGGTTTGTAATAAGTGCACATTTCAGCAAGCTCTTGACAGGAGAAATTTAGGGTTTTGTGCTGCTTAATTTCACATTGTTATTTCCCCCTTGAAATTGAAATGAAATATAGATAGCAGCCTTTGTAGTTAATTAGAGGCATTTAAACATGTGGAGGGGGATTATAGAAAGGACATCCATATGCAATCTTTGATGTTTAAGCTAGAACATCTGAAAAAAAAGCAGGCACGTCCCGGTGCAGACATGATTTCACAAATGTGGACATTCATGATATGGATGTCCGGGAGAGCAGGGCAGACTAGCTGTGCAGCTGAGCAATTCAGAGGTGTGCAGGCTGCGGCAAGGACAACCCCTGACATCAGCGGGGCCCTTTAGACCTTTGCTGCTGCATGACATGCAGCCGTTGTCATGCGGCCGTGGCGTGCCCTCAGAGGCATGCCTCAAGTGGCTAGTCAGACCCCTTGGGAGTTCTTTAGGAGCACCAACGGTTTCCCCTATAGCTGTTGATGCATCATAAGGGAAGAGGAAAAGAAAATATTCCCCACAGCTGAAGGAAATGTTGGCCCAATGGACAGATATCTTAAAGCAAGGTAGCCGGGGCTCCTTCTGCAGGTACTGTTTCCCCCAGGCATCTCCAGTGGAAGCTTCTTTAAGATCCCACGAACTCACTCTATCTACTCCCCCATCAACTGTGACTCCGCCCATGTTGGCTGAAAATGGTCAGCTATTACAGCAGAGCACTCCACTACATTTATTCCTTTTTACCTGTTACTTGGTCTCTACCCCTGATTGACCCCAAGAAGATGCCTGAATCTCATGTCTCCTTAGCCGACAACTAAAGGGTGGTTACAAGAACTGAGAAGATTCTGGTGATTATGGTCTCCCAGCTTTGCAAATTTTCACAGGAAACTGTGAAACAAGTCAGGAAGAGCCGAAGAGCATGTGAATTTTCTTTCTAATCGGATCCTGAAATGTTCCTCGTTGCAGGTAGTTAGTGCCTCTTCTTTTAAGGATAGCTTAACTATTCATTGTAGATTAGAATTCTTTGAAAATTCCCATGTCTAAAAATATTTGGTTTCTCAATGTTCCTATTTATTTATTTAATTAATTAATTTATCTTTATCTTTATCTTTATTTAGTGCTTGATATACTGCTCAAGCGTATGCGTCAGGGGGGTGTACAATAAAATTAATTAGAAAAAGAAAAGAACACCATTATTTGAATAGGAAAGAGAGGGATAGGAAGAGACAGAAAAGGAGAGTTAGACAGGGAAGGGGAGAGAGAAGAAATAGCCTGATGGAGAGGGGAGCTGATGGAGCAAGATAACCTTAGGGATAAGGGAGGTCGAATGACTGCTGAAAGAGGTGAGTTAAACAATTTTCATAGACCGCCTTTGATCTAAGGCAGTTTACATAGAACAACAATATACAATCTCAAGAGATTTGTTTTACATGAAACAAGGCAAGGAAACTTGGCTTTAAATATGTGAGTTATAGATGAATCGACAGTGTGTGGATGGTTATAGTATATACAGTTAGGTAGTCATTAGGACCAAAGCTTTCTATGAAGAGAAGTCTTTTTGTAATACTTTCTTCATATCTTGTGGAGATTGTGCAGATCTAATGGCTTCAGATAGTGAGTTCCAAATCTTTGGAGCAAATGGTGAGAAGGCTCTATTGCTTGTCTACTGTGAAGATTTGGTCTTGAAATAAGGAATGACAAGAAGATTCTGATTTGCAGATCTTCTGGGTCTTATTGTTGATGCTCTTGAGATATGATCATCAAGACAGGGAGCTGGTAGTTTATAAAGGTGCTTACAGTATTGTGTTTAATCCTTTGGGGAATTGGGAGCCAGTGTAATCTCCTGAGAGTTGGGATTATGTGTTGGCGACCTGATGTGCCTATTACTGATACAGTATGTTGCCATCATCGAGATAGGGTGTGATGATAGTCTGGAAATATGATCTGAAATCGTTTTCTTGGAGAAGAGGACGTAGAGGTTTGAGGATCTTAAGTTTCAGGTATGCTGTGTTGGCTGCATTTTTGATTCATTTATTGTTCCCTGTTCAAGTACGTTAAAGCGATCTTGCCTCTTTCAAATACTGATGGAATAATGTTTCTAAAATGTTCTATCTTGTTTTGTTTATTTCTGGTTACATTGTTTATTTCTGGTTACATCTCCTTCATGTTTCCTGAAGCTTGCTTATTGTAAGTATTTGTAAAACCCCAATTTAAAAAAAATAAGAGCAAGACAGAAAAGACATAGTTGATGACAATTTCCTTCTTGATGAATCTAGGCCAGGAATCCCCAAACCTGTTTCTCAAGAGTCCATTCCTTTTAGGTTGTCATGATTTTCCACTCTGAATATGCATGAGATCTATTTGAATACAATGGAGTCAGGATATGCATATTCATTCAGGATATCCATGTCTGCTTTGGTGATTGTACCTGCAAGTGGTGATTTCCAAGTGTAAGTAAGAGGAATTACAATTATAGTGGGTCCATGTCACAAAGTTATATGTATAATTGGAGCCAGTGAAGCAAAATAAAAAAAAGGAGATATGAACAACAATTATCCCCTCAGTCACTCCTTCTGATCCATAGCCGAAAGAAGCACTCTACATTGAGTGAGTTGTGCAAATTTAAATGAATGAACAGCTTTGACAAGCTGTTTTTGCACTGTAAGTTTTGTAAAGAAGATTTATTTTAATTGTTCAGAAAAAGAAAATTATTTTGGGATCAATGATGACTGCATATTGCATTTTGCTTAGCTGGACAGACTCTTTTGTAAGAAAAGCTCTTGTGAGGTCCCTAGGAATTAAAGTGAGTACTTTAATGATTCAGTGAATTGCAGGAGATATGAAATATAGTGTTCAGTTTTGGAGACCACATCTCGCAAAGGATATAAAAAGACTGGAAACAGTTCAGAGGAAGGGGACCAAAATGATTTGGAGCTTGCATCAGTAGACTTATGAGAAGAGACCTGAAGTCCTAAATATGTACACTCTGACTTCTAAATACTTAAAGAGTATTAATGAACAAACCAACCTCTTCCAAAGATGTTGAAGCTGTGAACTAGAAGGTATCACATGAAGCTACAAAGGGGTAAATTGAAAGGTAATGTCAGGAAAAACGTTTTCACTGAAAGGGTGGTGGATGCTTGGAATGCCCTCCCGATGGAAGTGGGTGGGGGCAAATACAGTGACAGAATTCAAAATGGCATGGGACAGACACAGTGGATCCCTTTATAGCAACAGGATAAAATCAAATTAAACATAACTATCTCTTATATCTCAACTATTCGTCTATGAGGAATGCCTATCAACACAACTATAATTCAAGTATATGCCCCAACAACAGCAGCAGAAGAGGATGAAATTGAAGAGTTCTATGAACAAGTTCAAGCTGAAATTGACAGAACATGCAAACAGGATATCCTGATAGTCATGGGTGATTGGAATGCAAAAATTGGCAACAAAGAAGAAGGCAAAGTGGTTGGAAAATATGGACTTGGCAACAGAAATGAAGCTGGAGAAAGACTGATAGAATTCTGCAAGTCCAGTGATCTATTTATCTCAAACACCTTCTTCCAGCAACACAAGCAGTGACTACACATGGACTTTATTCAATGGATTGTAGAAAAATCAAATTGACTACATCTGTGGAAGTCAACGATGGAAAAGCTCTTTAACATCAACAAAGACAAGACATGGAGCTGACTGGTACAGATCATCAACTACTAGTATGCAAACTCAAGCTAAAGTTGAAAAAGAGCAAACCATTCATGATTGCAGCAAAATATGACCTTGAGAATTTACCACTGGAATTTGAAGACTGCCTGCAAAATTAATTTGCTGCTTTAGATACAAATGACAGAGTTCCAGAAGAGTTATGGAATGATATCAAGAAGGTTGTGTTGGAAGAAAGCGAGAAGTCTCTACAAAAGGTCAAAAAGAAAAAAACGGCCAAAATGGATGATGGAAGAAACTCTGAAAACTGCCCAGAACCGCAGAGAAACTAAAGCCATAGGAGAAAGAAAGACAATCGCAGAACTCAACAGAGATTCCCAACGTGCAGCAAGACAATCTGGAAAAGATCTGTGTTTATACCAATACTTAAGAAAAGTGACCCAACTGACTGTGGTATTATCGCACAATCGCACAATCTCTCTGATCCCACCTGCCAGCAAAATCCTACTGAAGATTATTCAACAGAGACTACAACCATACCTGGAACAAGAACTACCTGTAGTGCAAGCATGGTTCAGGAAAGGGCAAGGAATGAGAGACATCATTGCGGATGTGAAATGGATCCTTGAAAAGACTAAGGAATACCAAAAGGATATCTATTTTTGCTTTATCGACTATAGCAAAGCTTTTGACTGTGTAAACCATGAGAAACTCTGGGCCGCATTAAGAAGCATGGATATACCAGAACACCTGATCATTCTCTTGCACAATCTATACATTTATCAAGAAGCAACTGTTTGAACGTAACAAGGAGAAACAAAATGGTTTAAGATAAGCAAAGGTGTAAGACAAGGCTGCATACTTTCCCCCTACCTGTTTAATTTATATGCAGAAGCAGGATAGTATGAAGACAACAGAGGTGTGAAGATTGGTGGAAGACTCAACAACCTTTGCTATGCTGATGATACCACATTACTGGCTGAAAGTGAAGATGATCTGAAACATTTGCTTCTCAAAATGGGCCAGCACCTTAACGTAAAGAAGACAAAGATCATGACAACTGGCAAAATCAACAGGTTCATCGTTGAAGGAGAAGAAACTGAAATCGTGAACAACTTTATCCTACTTGGATCAAATATCAATAAAGAAGCAACAAGCAGTCAAGAAATCCGATGACACATTGCTCTTGGCAGAATGGCTATGAAAGACATAGGCAAGATTCTCAAGAGCGGAGATGTCTCTCTCCATACAAAGATTTGACATGTTCAAGTCATTGTATTTTCAATAACATCATATGGATGTGAAAGCTGGACAGTGAAAAAGATAGACAGGAAGAAAAATGATGCCTTTGAATTACAATGCTGGCGGCGAATACTGCGTATACCATGGACTGCCCGAAGAACAAACCAGTCAGTAGTAGAGGAGATCAAACCTAAGCTTTCTTTAGAAGCTCGGATGACAAGACTTTGATTTTCATACTTTGGACACATCATGTGAAGAGAGAGATCATTAGAGAAAGACATCATGCTTGGCAAGATAGAAGGTCAATGCAAAAAAGGAAAACCAGCAATGAGATGGATCGATACAATAACAGCAGCTAGGGTACCAATCTGTCAACAATGAGCCACCTGACTGAAGACCGAACACAATTTAGGACAACTATCCAGACAGTCACCATGAGTCGACACCGACTCGACGGCACTTAACAACAACAACCCTGATCATGGGGGGGGGGGGGGGGTGACCTGCATGATGCGGCAGGTGCACCTACTCTTGCTGACTAGATGGACCAGGTAGCTCTACAAAGAACATAAGATATGCCATCAAGCACAGTATCCTGTTTCCATAAGTGTCCATTCTAGGTCACAAGTACCTAGCACTTTCCCCAAAAGACACAGGTTTCACAATGCTTGTACTGGGGCAAGCAGTGGATATCCCAAGTCTCCATTAATAATGGTTTATGGACCTTTGCTCCAGGAACTTTTCCAAACCTTTTTTAAACCTGGCTACACTAATAGCTTTTACTACATCCTCTGGTAACAAATTCCAGATTTTGATTACACATTGAGTGAAAAAATATTTTTTATTAGTAGCTTCATTGCATGTCTTTCTATATTTTGATGGCATAAACAATCGATCTACGTTTACCCGTTCCACTCCATTTATTAATTTATAAACCTCTATCATATCTCCCTTCAGCCATCTCTTTTCTAGGTTGAATAGCCCTAACCTTTTTAGCCTCTCTTCATAGGGGTATCATTCCAATCCCTTTACCATTTTGTGGCTCTTCTCTGTACCTTTTTATAAAGCACTATATCCTTTTTAAGATACAAACAACCAGAATTGCACACAATGTTCAAGGTGTGGTCACACCATGGAACGGTACAGAGGCATTATAATATCCTTTGTTTTATTCTCCATTCCTTTCCTTGTGATACCGAGCATTCTATTTGCTTTCTTGGCCGCCGTTGCACACTGGGAAAAGGATTTCAACATGTTATCCATAATGACACCTAAAGTTTTTCCTGGGTGGTGGTTCCTAAGGTGAATCTTTACATTGTGTAATCATAGTTTGGGTTGTTCTTCCCTAGGTGTATAACTTTGCACTTGTCCACAATAAATTTCATCTGCCATTTGGATGCCCAGTCTTCCACTTTATCAAGGTCCTCTTGCAATTTTTCACAATCTTCATGGGTTTTAAGAACTTTGAATAATTTTGTGACATCTGAAAATTTGATTGCCTCACTCATTATTCCCATTTCCAGGCGATTTACAAATATGTTAAAAAGCAGCAGAAGCAGCACATATCCCTGGGGTACTCCACTATTTACCTTTTTCAACTGGGAAAATTGGCCATTTAGCCTCCTATTCTCTGCAGTTGCCTCCTATCCCATGACTTTTGTATTTCGCCAAAGGTCTCTCATGAGAGAACTTGTCAATGGCTTTCTGAAAATCCAGATGCACTATATATATAACAACTGACTCACCTTTGTCTACTGTTTATTCACACCTTCAAAAAAACATAAATTAGTAAGAAAAGATCTTCTTCCTTAGTTAAAACCATGTTGGCTATCTCCTATGAAGGCATGACTTATGTTCAGTAATTTTGTTCTTTATAATGGTTTCTATCATTTTTTCCGGTATTGTCGTCAGGCTCACCAGTCTGTAGTTTCCTGGATCACCCCTGGAACCCTTCTTAAAAATTTGTGTTACATTGGCCATGCTCCAATCTTCAGGTATTATAAATGATTTTAATGATAGTTCACAGATCACTAACAGTAGGTCTGCAATCTCATATTTCATTTCTTTCAACACCCTTGGATGTATTTATTTAACTGTATTTATATCCCATTTTTCACCAGGTCAAAGCAGTTTACCATCAAAGGGTGAGGGACAGAAATCAGTTCTAGGGTGGGGGCTATCACTGGGGGGGGGGCAACATTAATGATCTGAACAGACATTAAGGACATAAACAATGGACATCAGTCTCTTAGTAAATAGATCTAAGGGTATGTTAGGGGGTTTGGGCGTAGTCAGTGATGGATGTTTGTTTCTGGTCTGAGGTATTCCTGAAATAGGATGGTTTTTAGTTGTTTCCTGAATGTTGAGGGATCTCCGTTTCTGATATGGCTTGGTAGAGAGTTCCAGAGGGATGGTGCGTACAGTTCAAAGGCTCTGTTGCAGGTCCGTTGATTGTATTTAGTCCATTTGTGGGGGATGGTGAGGGAGTTGCTGGTGGTTTGTCTGGTTGTTCTGTTGTGGGTGGGTTGGGGTAGTAGAGTGCGGAGCTGGGAAGTCTGAGTTTGATAGAGGGCTTTGTGGATAAGTAGGGCAGATTTGTATTTGATTCTTGCTTCGAGAGGGAGTATGTGCAGTTCTCTCAGGACTGGGGTGATGTGATCTTGTTTTTTTGCTTTCTGGATAATTCTTGCTGTGGTATTTAAGGCAGTTCATAGTGGGTTGGTGTGGGTGGCAGGTAGTCCGTGGTAGATTATATTGCAATAGTCCAGGTGGGGGAGCGTCATGGCTTACATGACTGTCCTGAAGTCCTGTGGTTCAATGAGAGGCCTCAGGCGTTGTACTTTTTTTGCCTTTGTATAGTTGTAATACATCTTCCCAGTGTATCGTTATTTCCTTCAATTCTTCTGCAGCATCAACTTTAAATACCATTTCAATGATGGGTAGCATCACTACATCTTCCTCAGTATAGATCGAAGCAAAGAATTCATTCAGCCTCTCCACTATGGCTTTGTCCCCTCTTAGTGTCCCTTTTACCCCTCTATCATCTAATGGTCCAACTGCTGTGTCAGAGGATTTTTGCTATGACTGTACTTGAAAAAGTCTTTACTATGCGTTTTTGCTTCCACAGCAAACTTCTTCTCAAATTCTTTCTTTGTCTGCCTTATCAATGCCTTGCATCTAATTTGCCAGTCCAGTTTTCGTCATTTGGCTCCTTTTTCCATTTCCTGAAAGATGTTTTTTTGGCAACACCTTTAAACCATGCTGGCAGTTTTTTGGACTTTCTTCCACTTTTCTTAAAGTGTGGAATACATCTTGCCTAAGCTTCCAAGATAGTATTTTTAAACAAAACCCATGCTATATATAAATCCTTAACCTTTGCAACTGCTCCTTTTAGTTTTTTCTTAAATATTTTCCTCATTTTATCATAATCCCTTTTGAAGGTGCGGAAGAAATGAAGGAAATATTGATACATCGGGAAGATGTATTACAACTATTAGATAAACTGAAGAGTAGAAAATCACCTGGGCTGGATGGTAGAAAGAACTGAAATATGAGATTGCAGACCTGCTATTAGTAATCTGTAAGCTTTCATTAAAATCATCTGTAATACCTGAAGATTGGAGGCTTGCCAATGTAACACCAATTTTTAAAAAGGGTTCCAATTTAACACCAATTTCTAAAAAGGTGTGATACAGGAAACTACAGACCGGTCAGCCTGATGTCAATAACGGGAAAAATGGTAGAAACCATCATAAAGAACAAAATTATGCAGCATGTAGTCATGGCCTAATGGGAGACAGCCAAGAAGGTTTTAGACAAGGAAGATCTTGTCTTACTAATCTGTTATGTTTTTTTGAAGATGTGAATAAACAGGTAGACAAAGGTGAGTCGGTTGATATAGTGTATCTGGACTTTCAGAAAGCCTTTGACAAGGTCCCTCATCAGAGACATTTGGCAAAACTAAAGAGTCATGGGATAGGAGGCAGTGTACTATTGTGGATCAGGAACTAAATGGCTAAATGGCTAATTTTCCCAATGGAGAAAAGTGAATAGTGGTGTACCCCAGGGATCTGTGCTGGGTCCGCTGCTTTTTGACATATTCATAAATGACCTGGAAAAGGGAATAATGAGTGAGGTTATCAAATTTGCAGATGACACAAAACTATTTAAAGTTGTTAAAACCCAAGAAGATTGTGGAAAATTGCAAGAGGATCTTGATAAATTGGAAGACTGGGTATCAAAATGGCAGATGAAATTTAATGTGGACAAGTGCAAAGTTATGCACCTAGGGAAGAACAACCAAAACTATGGTTACACGATGCAAGGTTCCACATTAGGAACCATCACCTAGGAAAAAGTTTTAGGCGTCATTGTGGATAACATGTTAAAACCCTTGGCCCAGTGTGCAGCGGTGGCCAAGACAGCAAATAGAATGCTAGGTATCATAAGAAAAGGAATGGAAAATAAAACAAAGGATATTATAATGCCTCTATATCGTTCCATGGTGAGACCGCACCTTGAATATTGTGTGCAATTCTGGTCTCCGTATCTTAAAAAGGATATAGCATTATTAGAAAAGGTTTAGAGAAGAGCCACCAAAATGGTAAAGGGGATGGAAGGATACTCCTATGAAGAAAGGCTAAAAAGGTTAGGGCTCTTTAACCTGGAAAAGAGACGGCTGAGGAGAGATATGATAGAAGTCTATAAATTAATGAACGGAGTGGATCGGGTAAACGTAGATCGATTGTTTACATTATCAGAATATAGAAAGACTAGGGGACATGCAATGAAGCTACAGGGTAAACTATTTAAGACTAATAAAAGAAAATATACCATTATTAAGAAGGGATCCAGAATATCAATGCTTGACCCAATACAAGCATTGTGGAACCTTTGTCTTTTGGGGAAACTGCTAGGTTAGTATGACCTAGATTGGCCACTGTTGGAAACAGGATACTGGGCTTGATGGACCTTGGTCTGTCCCAGTATGGCATTTCTTATATTCTTATGTAATCCTTTGTGACTCAATATGCCCTCTCTAATATAGAGTGCAACCCCTCCACCAAGTTGATCTGCTCTGTTATTACGATATACTTTGTATCCAGGTTATCACAGTGTCCCACTGGTTGTCCTTCTCTCTCCTCCCCTCCCTCCGCCATCAGCCCATTTCCAGTCCTAGTCCCCAGTCTTCTTCTAGGGTTAGCAGTTCTCAACTTGCCATACATGGACCCATAGAAGAAGAGCCCCCCGCAGAGTGGCCCGAAGCCCGGCGTCCCAACTCACCTCCGCACAGCTGCTAGAGTAAAGAGTGGCATTTTCCTCCAATCCTGCAGCTGTTAACTTGCAGCCCTCCTCTATTTTGAGTGCCAGGAGGTTAAATGGGAGCATTCCCTGCCTTGGCAAGACAGGAAGAGCCTCTGTTTAATTTTATGAATTCAGCAGTTCTCGTGGGCTGCAAGTTAACAGTGGCGGGAAAGGAGGAAAACTCCGCTTCTTACTCTCACTGCTGTGCAGAGCTGAGCCCAAGTGCCAAGCACTGGGCCTCCCTGGCTCCCTCTGAAGATATTCAGGCAGGCATGGGGCCTCCCGTTGTGTGAGGTTATGTGCAGGCAACATTTCCACACAATGGTCAGGCTGTCCCTGTTTACAGGCAGTTTTCTTCAGTCAGAAAATATTAATGACTCTGGTGTAAACTCAGTTTATTCTCTTCCCCCTGAAAGAATCACAGCCATGAAACAAGTACTTTTTTGCACCTTATTCATGGTCAGAAGCAGATCTAGCCACAGACACCTCACGCTTGTGCCATTCTGAACTTAGAAACATAGAAACATGACGGCAGAAAAAGACCACATGGCCTATCTAGTCTGCCCTTCCATATCATCTACAATAGTTCCCTTTTTTCCTTTAAAGATCCTCAGAGTTTGTCCCGTGCCTTTCAGAATTCAGATACTGTCCTCATCTCTACCACCTCCACTGGGAGACTATTCCATGCATCTACCACTCTTTCCGTAAAGAAATATTTCCGCATATTACTTCTGAGTCTATTCCCTTTCACTCTCATCCTATGTTCTCTCATAGCAGAGCTTGCTTTCAATTGAAGAGACTCTTCCTCCTGTGCATTTATGCCAATGGGGTATTTAAACATCTCTATCATATCTCCTCTATCCTACCTTTCCTCTAAAGTTTACATATATTAACATTTTTAAGTCTGTCCTCATATGCTTTATTAAAAAGTCCACTAACCATTTTAGTAGTCACCCTCTGGACAGACCCCAACCTTTTTATACCGTTTTGAAGTTACGGTCTCCAGAATTGCACACAATATTCCATATGAGGTCACACCAGAGACTTATACAGAGGCACTATCACCTCCTTTCTTCTGCTGACCATTCCTCTCCCTATGCACCCAAGCATCCTTCTAGCTTTCACCATCGCCTTTTCTACCTGTTTAGTGACTTTAAGATCATCAGATACAATCATGTCCATCTTCCACTCTTCTTTTGAGGACAGAAGTACTTCACCCCCTATACTGTACTGCTTCTTTGGATTTTTGCAGCTCTAATGCTTGACCCTGCATTTTTTTATTTATTTATTTATATTTTTTTAACAATTCTTATATGCCGCGCTATTTCTCATCAGTGCGGTTTACATCGAAACAATAAACACTTGGACATACAAATAGTCCTACGTTTACAGAAAACAGGAATTTGAACATGGGTTAACTGGGGAAACTATATACATTTGAGATTTAGCTACAGATAATTAACAGGTTGGGCTCATAACAAGGTTTTGCTGTCAAGTTTAGCTTACAGCGTGTTTTTAAACTCTGTTGGTAAAGAGAAATTAGAGAACTGTAATATAGTATGGGATAGAATTAGATTATATTTTTATTGTGAATGTGGTTTCAATTGCCATATATGAGTGAGTGTGTGGGTGGTGGGGGATCACCAGGCTGTGTAAAGTGCATAAGGAACAGGTGATGTTTGATGGCTTTTCTAAACTGCGTGAGGTCTTTGATTGCTCTTATGTTAGAAGGGAGTTTGTTCCAACATCTGGGGGCATAGCTTGTAAATGCCCTATTGATGTTTGATTGATTAAGTTCTATAGATTCGCTTGGTATGACTAGAGTGTTTTCCGCAAGTGCTCTTCTAGATCTGTTATTGGGGGTATGAATGAGTAGATCAACAATTGAAGAGGGTGATGTCTTATTGAATGCTTTAAAGGTAATGAGGAGGGTTTTGTATAAGATTCTACAGTTTATTGGGAGCCAATGAAGCTCTTTTAATATAGGTGAGATGTGGTCCTTCCTGGATGCTCCACAGAGAATATGAGCCGCTGCATTCATGGCTAACTGCAGTGGGTTGAGGGTATTCTTTGGGAGGCCATGTAGTATTATATTAGCGTAGTCAAAGTGAGGTGTTACTAGGGCTTGGAATACTGTTCGAAAGTCGTCGGTTTCCATCATGGGTCTCAGGTGGCGGAGGGTTTTGATTTTGAAGTAGATAGTTTTTACTGTTCATTTGATGTGGTCTTTGAAGTCCAAGTGTTGGTCTAATATTACTCCTAGATAGCGTATGTTGGATTTGACCGGAAGTTCTGCATCTCTAACTTTTAGTGTTGATGGCGGGGAGAAGTCTTTGTTCCGTGTGACAAATAGCACTTCTGTCTTCTTGAAATTTATACGTAGATTCTGACTGAAGAGCCAATCTGTTATTGCATCAAAGCACTTAATTAACATTGTGAGATCTCGGCATGCGACCGTTATAGGTGTGAATAACAGAACATCGTCTGCATACATGAGGCAGGATATGCCGAAGGAGTGGGTTATGTCGCAGATTGGCTGCATATAAATATTGAAAAATAGTGCAGATAATGACGATCCTTGTGGTACTCCCTGTCTTTGTTGGAAGGGTTCTGATGTTTTGTTGCTGATCCGAACTTGCTGCAATCAGCCTTGAAGGTAAGACTTGCACCAATCCCATGCGCGTTCACGGATTCCCTTTGCATGGAGTCTCATCAGGAGTTGTTCATGATCTACTGAATCAAACGCCGCAGAGATATCTAGGAAGATCAATGCAAATCCTTTCTTGATGTTGTCTTTCCCGTTGGTGAGTGTGTATGTTAATGAGGTCAACAGGGTTTCTACACCATGCGCCTCTCTGAAACCATGTTGGCACAGGTCTAACGGAGAGGTTGTGTCTATATGCTGTTGAATCTGTCTTTGAGTTGTTTTCTCAAGTATTTTGGCTAAGAAAGGGATACTGGAGATTGGTCGGTAAGAGTCTTCTTTATTCGGGTCAAGCTGGTTGTTCTTCAGTAATGGTCATATGGATGTTTTCTTAAGGTCCTCCGGGAAGATTCCAGATATGAAAGATTGCTTTGCGATATCAGCTATGAATGGACTTAGTTCTGAGTGCATTGTTTTGATCCAGTGGGTTGGGCAAGGGTCATTTGGAGCTGTTGTGGTGTTGATGTTGGCAATTGTTTCCTTGATGGTTTTCACTGATGGGGGTGAGAGCTTAGTAAGTGGGGTTGAGTGTTAGGGTTCTGATAGGACTCACAAGGTGTGGTAGTAGTCACCTTTATTGCTTTGGATTGGATGTAGTTAGCGTATGCCTGAGGTTGGATACACTCCTGTTGTGTTTTAGCTCCATGCATCTACCACTTGGATACACGCCTGTGTTTTATCATTAAATCTCAGTTTCCAAAGTCTAGACCATGCTTCAAGCTTAGTTAGATCCCTCCTCATGTTATCAACTCCTTCCTGGGTGTCTACTCTGTTGCGGATTTCGGTATCATCTGTAAACAGGCAAACTTTACCCAACAGCCTTTCCGCAATGTCACTAACAAAGATGTTAAAAAAAATTGGACCAAGGACAAATCCTTGAAGCACACCACTGGTAACCTCCTTCTCCTCAGAATGAGCTCTGTTTATCTGTACCCTTTGTTGCCTCTCACTCAACCAATTTCTAACCCAATCAGTAACTTTAGGGTCCATCCCTCAGGTGCTCAGTTTTATCTTTATCTTTATTTGCATCATTTGATGAACCGCCCAGGCCGAAGCATCAGGGCGGTGTACAGTACAACAAACGGGCTACTGGAAATAAAGCCAGAAAGGAACGCCAAATTCAATAGGACAGGACAGGGTAGAAAGAAAGTCAGAGAGGGGAAAAGAGCCCAGAAGGGCAGGGAAGGCAAAGGGCAGGGGGCGGAAAGAGGAAAAGGGAAATGGAAGAGGAACAGACAGGGAAGGGAGGTTTATGGAGGTTGGGGGGGGGGCGACCAGAGGACGGAGCACCATTGTCAGAGACAGGGAGATCAAAGGCTTGACAGAATAGGTGTGTTTTAAGGAGAGTTTTAAAGCGGGGATAGGAAAGTTCCAGACGAAGGCAGGAAGGGAGTGAGTTCCATAAGGCTGGACCTAGGAAAAAGAAAGCTGAGTGTCGGGTGTGCTCTAAACGGGCCTGGGCAGGTGAAGGAAGGAAAAGACGGTTGCCGAAGGAAGATCGGAGAAGGCGAGGAGAGGGTTGGAGGTGAATGACATCGGACAGGTATTGGGGAGTGCTGGAATGGAGGGCTTTGTGCGTGAGGATAAGAACCTTGTAGATAAAGCGAAAACTGACCGGAAGCCAATGCAAGGCAAGGAGAGAGGGTGACACATGAGAGCGGGCTGGGGAACCGGTAATGAGACGAGCGGCGGCATTCTGCATTCTGTTTGTTTATAAGTCGCCAGTGCAGAATGGTGTCAAAGGTTTTACTGAAATCCAAGTACACCACATCTAGAGCTTGCCTCGGTCCATCTCCCTGGTCATGCAGTCAAAGAAGTCAATCAGATTTGTTTGGCAAGACCTACATCTGGTAAATCCATGCTGCCTTGGTTCCTGCAGCCCATTGGACTCCAGAAACCTCACTATTCTCTCTTTTAGCAGTGCTTCTAATAATTTACTCACCACAGAGGTTAGACTAACTGGTCTCATCCTTACTTCCACTTTTGGATAAAGGGACCACATGTGCCTTTCTCCAGTCATCTGGGATCACTCCTGAGTTCAAAGAAGCACTGAGGAGGTCAATCAGTGGAGTCTCTAGAACGTCCCCAAGTTCCTTCAGTATTCTCGGATGTATCCCATCCGGTCCATTCACTTTGTCTACTTTTAGTTTAACTAGTTCCTCATGAACACAGTCTTCTGAAAAATGATTGAGATCTCCATCACTTCTATTCCTATTTGTGGGTGTTTTTTGAGGTCCTACTCTGGGCCCTTTATCTATGAACACAGAACAGAAATATTTGTTAAGCAATTCTGCCTTTTCTTCATCAGCTTAAACATATTCCTCCCCCTCACCCTGGAATCTGACAATACCACTTTTGTCCTTCCTCCTCTCATTAACATGTCTGAAAAATGTCTTATCCCTCCATTTTATTACCTTGGCTATTTCTTCTTCTTTTTGTATCTGTGCTTTCCTGGCTACTTTGTTAGCTTCTCTATGTTTATCCACATATAGATGGCTGTCTTACTTTCTCTGTGATCTCATGTATTTTATGAAGGCCTCCCTCTTTTTCTTCACCTTTTCAGCTACTTTTTTTGAGAACCTTAGCGGCCTCCTTTTATTTTACATTTATTTACCTTTCTAACAAAGAGGTTTGTTACCTTTAAAATATCCCTTTTTAGTTTTGCCCACTGTTTTTCTATATCACTCAAACGACTCCTTGTGGTATTATTCCATCTCGGCAAAGTAAGTATTCCTAAAGTCTAAGACCCTCACTTTTGAATGCATTTTATCAGCCTTAGTTTTAATACTGAACTACACTATCTGATGATCACTGGGTGAGAGATATTCTCCCACTCTGACATGATATCAGAAACACTTTTCCCATTGGTAAGCACCAAGTCCAGTATGGCCCCTTCATTTATTTTTATTTTTATTTATTTATTTGTACATTTTTCTATACCGCTCCTTCCAGAGATCAGGGATGGTTCTTGGAATGTCCTCCCAATGGAAGCAGTGGGGGCAAATACAGTGACAGAATTCAAAATGGCATGGTACAGACACAGTTGATCCCTTTTTAACAACAGGATAAAATCAAAATAAAATAACTCTCTCTTATATCTCAACAAATAGGGGTGATATTTCAACAAATAAGAGTGACCTACATGGAGTGATGGGTACACCCCTAAACAAAGGCATGGGGAGGGGACCTGCATGTAGCAGCATGTACAGCTACTCTGGCCGCCTTGCTGTACAGACTAGATGGATCATACTGGTCTTAATCTGCCATCATATACTATGTGTATTGTCGCCCGCTCAACTCCCCGAGGCCATAGGCATGGGTGGATTAGCAGGGTAAGTTCTTTAATAGCTGTGGAGTATAGTAGAGAGGCTTGGCAATGCCCTCTGGGATTTGTAGTTCCACAACTTTAGCAAAAAGAAAGTAGTTGCAGTCGGAGTGATAAGGTTTTAATCAGGATTTATTCCCTTCCCAGGGTTGGATTTTCACACAATGAAAAAAAGGCAACACAAAGACCATACGTCTGGTATCAAAATTAAAGAAACATTTGAACAAAGGATATGCTTATCTTCAGCTTTCACAATGGAGGCAAAATGGAAAAAGAAAACAGTTTCCTTCACAAAACTCTTCCTGTCTGTTTTCTTTATGAATTAGCTCCTACAGCTCTTCAGCATAGAGAAACTATGCTATCAGATAAGGTGTATGTACAGTCCATGTAAATATCACCATTATACTCCTCATACGGATCACATTGCATAACTTCTATACTGGGGCAAGTTTCCCGGTGAGTGAAACTTCTGTTCTGACTGCTGAGTTCCTCTCTATAGCTCTGGGAGTTCCCTTCCCCCACCAGCCTAGAGGTGAATGGGTAATTACCGTAATCACTACAGTCTCTCTCAGAGGCGGCACATAATTCTTGGTAAGTGCAGGGCTGTTTGCTATACTCTATGCTTCTCCTATTAGGAAGAATAAGGTTACCTTCCAGCAGTTTCCCTTCAACGTTCCTCCCTCGAGCACAGCTCTGCTCGTGGGAAGGCTTTTCACTCCGTGTCTGTTTGAGCTTTTCTCCTTGGCACCAAATTATCTTCAGGATAATGATTTTCTCCAGCTTGGTACCTTGTGCTGGGTGACTGGTCTTGCCTTAGCCTGGCCTCAGAGCTACTACCTCTGCTTCTTCTGTAGCAAGGTTCTCGGATGCACTGGTCAGCTGTGCACTGCTCTTCCCAGCAGCCCTTCCTGGGTTTCTCAGCACTGCACCTCCCTGGTAGTCTCCTTTGGTCAGCAATAGGTTTTAACCAGCATGGAGATCCTTCTCTCCTGCCTCTCAAGCTTCTCTCCTTGCTTGGAGTTCTCCTGCGATCGGGACTTCTCTCCCTGCCAGCACGTCTCTCTCTGCCAGCACGTCTCTCCTCACTACCCTCAGGTAAGTGATTTTTAAGTGCGTAGCTTGTGGTGTTCGTTTTGGCTCTGCCCCTTGTCAGCTGCCCCTCATTCCCTGATGAGCCACGAGCTAGCTTTGGGTTTGGGCGTTCCCCTACACCACGTGAAATAGCTTGTGTATAGTTCCTATGGCAACCTTTGGCCATGTGTATCTCTGAGCTGTCAAAGTTAGCTCCGTTTTGTTCAGAATCCCCTGTCTCCATGGGCTCTGACCGCTGCACCTCATGACAGATCCCCCCCCCCTTAAAATATTACGGGCTGCCGAACTTTCAATCGGACAGCACGTAATCTTATCTTGGGATCTGTATCTCTGCTCTTCGTAAGCCATACTGGCAGTGGCCGACCTATCCTTCCATGGCTTAAGGAGGTTTAGGTGATACACCTGTTGGCGTCCCTTTTCATTCTCTATTCTATATGAGACAGGGCCCACCCTCTTTACTACAGTGCATGGCCCTTTCCAGTGAGCCTCAAATTTTGGTCCTGGATCTGCCACCTGGACAAGCACTTTATCACCTATCTCTAATTTCCTAGGTTTCGTGCCCCTGTCGTAATACTGCTTTTGTTTCCCCTTACTGGCCTGCAGATTTTCCATCGAGGACTTTGCCGTCCTTTCCAAGCGTTCCCTCAGACCTTTTAAGAACTGAGGTATTTCAACCTCTGAAGTGTCTTTTTCTACCCACTGCTCGTGTAGAATATCTAATATCCCTCTAGGGGATCTACCGAACATGAGTTCGTATGGGGATGCTTTCAATGAGGTTTGTACGTGTTCTCTACAGGAGTACAATACGAACGGGAGTAGAGTATCCCAGTCTGATATCTCTCCCTTTTTTAAACCCCTCCTAAGCATTTGCTTGATGGTTTGATTCATGCGTTCTACCAGACCATTTGTTTGGGGATGGTACGCTGCAGTTCGTATGTGCTTTATACCGAAGGCCTCCCATACGGTAGCCAAATGCTTGGATAGAAAATTGCTACCCTGATCGGTAAGCACCTCCCTAGGAAACCCCACCTCACAGAATAGCTTCACAAGCTCTCGGGCTATGTTCCTCGCCGAGGTGTTCCTTAAGGGAATAGCCCATGGGAATCGTGTAGCGTGGTCTACTATCACCAGCAGGTACTGGAAACCTCTCGGTGTTCAGGTCATAGGGCCTACCATGTCCATTCCTATGCGACTCATAGGTACCGCTATGGTGGGTGTAGATACCAATGGTACAGTCCTAGGTCTTAGCGCTGTCACTCTCTGACATGAGGGACAAGACTCGCAGTACTGCCTGGTTTCCTTGAAAACACCCGGCCAATAAAAGCGACCTAATATTTGGTCCAGGGTGCCCTGGATTCCCTTATGGCTTCCTATGGGGAGGTCGTGTGCCAAACGTAATACCATGGCCTTAAACGTCGTTGGCACTACCAATTGTTTTCTAATTGCCTCAGTGTAAGGGTCCATACATTCCCTGTATAAAATCTCATTTTCCAGGAAAAACCTGGGCAGTGTAGGCCGAGTTTCTTGGGCCATTCGAAGGCTCTTTTAAGCGCTGGGTCGGCCCGCTGTTCTGCAGGGAACGACGGAAACTTATTCACCAGTTCCGCAGGTACCCAGGGCAAACCTGCTCCAGCTTCCAACTCGGCCCTCCCTCGGGTCCTATATTGCCTCTCTTGACGTCTCTTGGCCTTGGCTTTTCTGCCCCCCTTTACTGGCTCGTGGACTAAATCACCGTGTGTGGGGAGAATATCCAATGCTTCCTCATTCGCTTCCTCATCCTGGGATCCTACCACCTCCTCAGGCTCTTCCGTGCCCCCAGATGAGGTCTCTCCCACCCCCGAGGTTCCGGCTTGCGCTCGGGTGGAAACTAGGCCTGACTGGGTAGTTAAACCTGCTACCAGCCCCTTATAAAAGGATGGCCAATCTCTGCCTAGAATAATGTCCCTGGGTAATGCAGGGATTATAGCTACTGGTAATGTTTGTTCGGTGTCCAACCCCCGCACAGACAATCTCTGTAAAGGGTACTGTGAGAATGCCCCATGTATGCATTTTACCCTCACCTGGCTCTCTGCTTGACTCGGGGGTGACGAACGGCGCCCCTCGATGGCTTCCCAGAGCCTGCGGGAAATCATGCTCTGGTCAGCCCCCGAGTCAAGCAGTGCCAGCGCCTCTACCCCTTCTACCTTAACATGTAGAAGAAATCCATCCTGTGCTGGCTTGTCCACTCCAGACATGAGGACAGTCCGCTTGATGCAGTCCTTTTGGAAATGTCCAGCTCTCCCACATAGGTAGCATTTCCCCTTATGTGCAAGCAAAACATTATCATTAGCATTCATATTTTGTACATTACACATTTTCCCCTTGGGATACCTCCCTTTCTTACAATCTGCCATACCTACTGCCTGCATTACCCCAAACCCTGAGGTGTCAGCTATCTGGGCTTCTAAAAACCTGTCTGCCAGACTAGCTGCTTCATCAGTAGTTTGGCAGTTTTGTAAGGTAAGGTATGTTTTCATTTCAGTGGGCACAGCTTGGATAAACTGCTCCAAGACCACTGTGTCCAGTACAGCTTCCATGGTTCTCCTCTCCGGAGTTAACCACTTCCAGGCCAAATTCCTCAACCTTTGATGCAAGGCTTTAGGTGTCTCCTGCGATTTCATTTTGGCCTCTCTGAACATTCTCCTATAATGTGAGGTAGTAAGCCCTAGTCTATCCTTGACTGCCTTTTTTATTTCACTATAATCAGCAGCAAGGGTTGCAGGCATTGCCTTGTAGGCTGAGAGGGCTTCACCTGTAAGTGAAACCGCAAAACGGGTTGCCCATTGCTCACTAGGCCATTTCAAGGCTTCCCCTATGCGTTCAAAAGCATCAATAAAATCATCTACATTGTCATGAGGACTCAATTGCCCTAGAGAGAATGCATGACTAGCATTTAGTCCTACCCCTGGTATTATTGAGGGGCTTTCAGTCCCAAGTTCTTGTGGTTTTCTCAAAAGCGCTTCCATAGCGTCCAACAGTGGTTTCTGTTACTCCCTCATCATGCTGGCACTTTGCTCCTGGATATGGCGAGCTAGTTCAAACTGCTTATCCCACTGGAGTTGCATCCACTGCATGACGTCTCTGGGCTCCATTCTTCCTGTCTGTACCCTGTGGAGAAAAGAGAAAAAAAAACACCAAGTGTGGCACCTTATATTTTCTCTCCCCTTAGTCCTTCAGCACAGCAGCGCCCTCTTTCCTGCACAAATCCTCCCACGTTTATGCCCCAGGTAACGTTACCTTAGGCTTCGTGTAGAGGTCAGCTTACAAGAAAGGTTACTGCTTCCTTCACCGACCGGTCTGCCAGTGAACTTGCTTCCAAGGTCTTCAGGTACCGTAGCAGTTTCTTTAATAGTGTCCTTTTTATTTCAAGGTAAAAATCCGTAAAACTACGCCAAATGTCGCCCGCTCACCTCCCCGAGGCCATAGGCATGGGTGGATTAGCAGGGTAAGTTCTTTAATAGCTGTGGAGTATAGTAGAGAGGCTTGGCAATGCCCTCTGGGATTTGTAGTTCCACAACTTTAGCAAAAAGAAAGTAGTTGCAGTCGGAGTGATAAGGTTTTAAAGAGGATTTATTCCCTTCCCAGGGTTGGATTTTCACACAATGAAAAAAAGGCAACACAAAGACCATACGTCTGGTATCAAAATTAAAGAAACATTTGAACAAAGGATATGCTTATCTTCAGCTTTCACAATGGAGGCAAAATTGTAAAAGAAAAGTTTCCTTCACAAAACTCTTCCTGTCTGTTTTCTTTATGAATTAGCTCCTACAGCTCTTCAGCATAGAGAAGATATGCTATCAGATAAGGTGTATGTACAGTCCATGTAAATATCACCATTATACTCCTCATACTGATCACATTGCATATCTTCTATACCGGGGCAAGTTTCCCGGTGAGTGAAACTTCTGTTCTGACTGCTGAGTTCCTCTCTATAGCTCTGGGAGTTCCCTTCCCCCACCAGCCTAGAGGTGAATGGGTAATTACCGTAATCACTACAGTCTCTCTCAGAGGCGGCACATAATTCTTGGTAAGTGCAGGGCTGTTTGCTATACTCTATGCTTCTCCTATTAGGAAGAATAAGGTTACCTTCCAGCAGTTTCCCTTCAACGTTCCTCCCTCGAGCACAGCTCTGCTCGTGGGAAGGCTTTTCACTCCGTGTCTGTTTGAGCTTTCTCCTTGGCACCAAATTATCTTCAGGATAATGATTTTCTCCAGCTTGGTACCTTGTGCTGGGTGACTGGTCTTGCCTTAGCCTGGCCTCAGAGCTACTACCTCTGCTTCCTCTGTAGCAAGGTTCTCGGATGCACTGGTCAGCTGTGCACTGCTCTTCCCAGCAGCCCTTCCTGGGTTTCTCAGCACTGCACCTCCCTGGTAGTCTCCTTTGGTCAGCAATAGGTTTTAACCAGCATGGAGATCCTTCTCTCCTGCCTCTCAAGCTTCTCTCCTTGCTCGGAGTTCTCCTGCTATCGGGACTTCTCTCCCTGCCAGCACGTCTCTCTCTGCCAGCACGTCTCTCCTCACTACTCTCAGGTAAGTGATTATTAAGTGCGTAGCTTGTGGTGTTCATTTTGGCTCCGCCCCTTGTCAGCTGCCCCTCATTCTCTGATGAGCCACGAGCTAGCTTTGGGTTTGGGCGTTCCCCTACACCACGTGAAATAGCTTGTGTATAGTTCCTATAGCAACCTTTGGTCATGTGTATCTCTGAGCTGTCAAAGTTAGCTCCGTTTTGTTCAGAATCCCCTGTCTCCATGGGCTCTGACCGCTGCACCTCATGACAGTATGTCTTCTATTAAATCTCCGTCTACTTGACGGAGATAGGTATATCACTCCAATGCAAATGGATTTCCCTTTCCCTTTTTCTAGTTTAACCCACAGTGCCTCCTCTATCCCTGTAATTCTATAGCTTTTTAAACAGAAACATAGAAACATGACGACAGAAAAAGACCACATGGCCTATCTAGTCTGTCCTTCCATAACAACTACAACAGTCCACTTTTTGCCTTTAGAGATCCTCTGTGTTGGTCCCATGCTTTCTTGAATTCAGTTACTGTCCTCATCTCTACCACCTCCACTGGGAGACTATTCCACGGATCCACTACTCTTTCCGTAAAGAAATATTTCCGCATATCACTCCTGAATCTATCTCCCTTCACCCTCATCCCATGTCCCCTCGTAGCAGAACTTGCTTTCAATTGAAAGAGGCTCTCTCCCTGAACATTTATGCCACGGAGGTATTTAAACATCTCAATCATATCACCTCTATCCCGCCTTTCCTCTAAGGTGTACATATTAAGATCCTTAAGTCTGTCCTCATATGCTTTATAATGAAGCCCATTAATCATTTTGGTAGCAACCCTCTGCACCGACTCCATCCTGTTCACATCCTTTTGAAGGTGCGGTCTCCAGAATTGCACACCATACTCCAAATGAGGTCGCACCAAAGACTTATACAGAGGCATTATCACCTCCTCTTTTCTGCTAGCCATTCCTCTCCGTATGCACCCAAGCATCCTTCTAGCTTTTGCCGTCGCCTTTTCCACCTGTTTAGCTACTTTAAGATCATCAGACACAACCATGCCTAGGTCCCGCTCTTCTTTAGTGGACAAAAGTACTTCACCTCCTATACTGTATTGCTCCCTTGGATTGCTGCAGCCCAAATGCATGACCTTACATTTTTTAACATTAAATCCCAGCTGCCAAATTCTAGACCATTCTTCAAGCTTAGCTAGATCCCTCCTCATGTTATCTACCCCTTCCTGGGTGTCTACTCTATTGCAGATTTTGGTATCATCCGCAAAGAGGCAAACCTTACCCGACAGCCCTTCCGCTATATCACTAACAAAGATGTTAAAAAGAATCGGACCAAGGACAGATCCCTGGGGCACACCACTGGTAACATCCTTCTCCTCAGAGTGAGCTCCATTTACTTGTACTCTTTGTCGCCTCCCACCCAACCAATTTCTAACCCAAGCAGTAACTTTAGGGTCCATCCCTAGGGTGCTCAGTTTGTTTATAAGTCGCCTGTGAGGAACAGTGTCAAAGGCTTTACGGAAATCTAAATACACCACATCTAGAGCTCTCCCTCGGTCCAACTCCCTGGTCACCCAGTCAAAAAAATCAATCAGATTTGTCTGACAAGACCTGCCTCTGGTGAATCCATGCTGCCTCAGATCCTGTAATCCGCTGGACTCCAGAAACCTCACTATTTTCTCTTTCAGCAGCGTTTCCAATAATTTACTCACCACCGAAGTTAAACTAACCGGCCTGTAGTTTTCAACCACATCCTTACTTCCGCTTTTGTGTAAAGGCACCACATGAGCCTCTCTCCAGTCCTTTGGCACCACTCCTGACTCCAACGAGGCATTGAAAAGGTCAGTCAGTGGAGCTGCTAGAACGTCCCCAAGTTCCCTCAGTATTCTAGGGTGTATCCCATCCGGTCCCATCGCTTTGTCTACTTTAAGTTGAGCTAGTTTCTCACGAACACAGTCTTCTGAAAATAGTTCAAGATGTTCCTCGCTTCTGTTCTTATTTGTGGGTGTTTTCTGAGGTCCTGCTCCTGGTTCTTCATCTGTGAACACAGAACAAAAATATTTGTTAAGCAATTCCGCTTTATCCTTATCAGCTTCTACATATTCCCCCCCTGCACCCTTGAGTCTGACAATACCACTTTTGCTCTTCCTCTTCTCACTAATATATCTGAAAAATGTCTTATCCCCCCATTTTATTGCATTGGCTATTTCCTCCTCCTTTTGAATCTTTGCCTTCTTGACTACTTTGCTAGCTTCTCTAAGTTTTTCCAAATACAGATGCCTGTCTTCTGCTCTCTGTGATCTCTTGTATTTCATGAAGGCCTCCCTCTTTTTCTTCACTTTTTCAGCTACTTCCTTCGAAAACCATAGCGGTCTCCTGTTCCTTTTGCCTTTATTTACCATTTTAACAAAAAGGTTGGTTGCCCTTAAAATACCCCCTTTCAGTTTTGCCCACTGTTTTTCTACATCCCCCAGCTGTTCCCATCCCACTAACGACTCCCTGAGGTATTGGCCCATCTTCGCAAAGTTAGTCTTCCTAAAGTCTAAGATCTTCACCTTGGAATGGATTCTAACAGCCCTAGTCCTAATACTGAACCACACCATCTGGTGATCACTGGATGCAAAATGATCTCCCACTACAACATCAGAAACACTTTCACCATTGGTAAGCACCAAGTCCAGTATGGCCCCTTCACGTGTGGGGTCTGTTACCAATTGCCTGAATAGTTCTCCCTGTAGAGAATCCAGGATCTCCTTACTTCTAGATGATACTGCAGCAGGAATGTGCCAATCAACATCTGGCATATTGAAATCTCCTATCAGTAGCACTTCCCCTTTCCTAGCAATGCTGCGTATGTCTTCAATTAACTCTCTGTCCACCTCTTCCTCTTGTGAGGGAGGTCTGTATATCACTCCAATGCAAATAGATTTCTCTTTCCCTCTTTCTAGTTTAACCCACAATGCCTCCTCTCTCCCTTTTAAGCTCTGTAATTCCAAAGCTTTAATAGTAGTTTTTACATATAGTGCCACTCCTCCTCCTCTTCTTCCTACCCTGTCCTTCCTGAATAAAGTATAGCCAGGTATAGTTACATCCCAGTCATTGTTTTCTGTGAACCATGTTTCTGTAACTGCCACTAAATCCAAGTCAGCCACTCCCACCAAAGCTTCAACCTCAGGGATCTTATTTCCCATGCTACGGGCATTAATACACACTGCTTTCCATATGTTACCCCTGTTACCCATTTCCATAAAGGTATTTACTGTATCACCTACCTGGGGGCTTTCACTTACCTGGGGGCTTTCTTCACCCATCCCCAAGGAATCTAGTTTAAAGCCCTCTTCAGTAGATTAGCCAGTCTACTACCAAAGATGCGTTGACCTCTCTTGGACAGATGGATGCCATCTCTGCTTTGCAACCCTTGGAAAAGCATCCCATGGTCTAGGAAACCAAAACGCTCTCGATGACACCATCCACGCAGCCATGCATTCGTCTCCAGGACGCGAGCCTCTCTGCCTTGGCCTTTACCCTCAACAGGGAGGATTGAAGAGAACACCACCTGTGCACCTAACTGCTTCACCCTCTGTCCCAGAGCCATGAAGTCACTTTTGATACATTCCGAGGTATACCTGGCAGTATCATTTGTTCCAACATGGATTAGCAACATTGGGTAATAGTCTGTGGGCTTGATGAGTCTCGGCAAACTCTCCGTAACATCTTGGATTTTGGCACCAGGCAGACAGCATACCTCTCTGGACATCAAGTCTGGTCGGCAGATGGACGCCTCAGTACCCCTCAGAAGAGAGTCTCCAACCACCACCACCCTTCGTTTCCTTCTGGTGACTGATTCCGCAACTTTGGGGTACTTGAACTCTGGTTCTTCCCTTTCCAGGGATGCTTTCACCTCCTCCACTTCCAGGGCTGCATAATGGTTCTTCAATTCAAGGGATGGAGAAGTTGGATTGGTGATTTTGCAGGCCCTGGTGACTTGTGTCCAACCATCGAGATTCTGTTGGCACCCATCTTCTCCGGAGCTGGAGAGCTTGGTTGCTGCAAGTAGCATCTCATCAATGTACTTCTCACTGTCTTGAATGCTCCTCAGCCTCGCCACCTCCTCTCTGAGTTCCTCCACCTCTTTCCTCAGAGCTTCAGCATGCAGGCACCCTGCACATGGAACCGGTTCAACTCCTCCGCTTCTTCCTACCCTGTTCTTTCAGAATAAAGTATAGTAAAGTATAATTACATCCCAATCATGTTGGTCCTTAAACCATGTCTCTATAATCACCACTAACTCCAAGTCAGCCTCTTTGATTAAAGCTTCAATATCTGAGATCTTATTTACTATGCTATGGGAATTTATACACACTGCTTTCCAAACGTTGCCCCTTTTACCCATTTTTACAGAGGTATTTAAGGAAATTAATTTTTATTATTATTAACATTACAAATCCAACAGCAAACTGAACACTGCAACAAGCAAATAACATCGCAAGCTACATACATAGACAATTACAGGTGTAAAAGCGAGAGACAGCACACCCTCCAGGGGACAGAGAATTGCCCCCTCCACTCATGATACCACAAACATCAACAACAAGATCCACAGCCCAGAAACCCCAGACACCAATTCCCCAACCGCATACAGTCCCCTAACCACCTCCTCGGGTAACAGCCCGCTTAACACCTATAGGACCCCCCCTGCCCCCCATCCCCCCGCTAACCCCCTAACCTAATACCCCCCCCCCCCCGCCGAGACCTGTGAGAAGAAACAATCTACATGTCAGAGGTATGTCAATAGAGATTCCTAAATGGATGGATATAATTATGCATAGGTGGGCACCTGCTGGCGAGATCCAGGAAACCAAAGGCGACTACAAGTTCCCAAGGCTCCCCCATCAGCTAAACCACCCCCGCCCAAATAGCATCCATAGTGGCTAATTTCGGGCCCCCCAAGAGGGAAGCCGGGATCTTTTCCATGGTTTGCAGTTCTCGCATAGCCCGAACCCAGGAGCTAAGAATCGGGGGCCGAGTTTCCAGCCAGCTATTCAAAACACATTGTTTAGCAACCAAAAAGCCCCTCTCATAGAGGGAACGACAACCTGCCGCCATCGGTGAGACACCCAAGGAGAGCCCAAAAAGACACCACTCCTCCGAAGGCAGAGCGTCCATTCCTTTCCAGCTTGCCAGCTGCGTTAACACACTGTCCCAAAAGCCTCGAATGGTACGACACTGCCAAAACCGATGCAACAAGGTGCCCCGTTCCACCTGACACATGCCACACAAATCCGTTGAAGTCAACCCCATCTTGGCAGCCTGTACATTCGATACATAAGCCCGCCAAAGAAACTTATATTGAATTTCCCGCAGCTGCATAGACTCCGAACTCTGCTTTACCAGAGCAAACGCCTGCTGAAGAATCGTCGGGGTGACCCAGAGCAGACCCTCGCGGACCCATCTCGTGCTCAAGACCTCCAGGTGCCCCGCCGCACCCTCCAGCCAGAAAGCCCCCCGAAGAGCCGTCAATGAAAGGACCTCAGCCAATGAAGCAAAAATCTCCCACAATCCCTCCGTGCCCCACCGCAGTCCATGCACTGTCTGAAGTTGCCGAGCATAATGACGTGACTGCAGGTAAAAGTAAAAGGAGTGCTTATCCAGAGAAAAGCGCTGAGCCAAAGATTGAAAAGAATCAAAATCCACCCCCTCCAGCACTCGCAACTGCCCAATGTAGATTAAGCCGGCTCTCGCCCATTGTCGCCCCGCCAAGCAATGCCGCCCTGGCTCGAACATCGGGTTCCCCGCCAGGGGTAAACAGTCCGTACACCGCCACCGGATGCCCCGCATCTGACAGAGCAACCGCCAGGCCTGTCTAAGAGCCCCGAAATACTGAGAATGCTGACTAGCCGGAGACAGCTTTTGGCGACCCACATGCAACATAGACACTCTATGTAGGGGGCCTGCCATCTCATCAAACATCTCTACAGGGAGAAAGGTTCCCCGGGCCAAAATCAAGTCCGCAAGGGGCCGAAGTAGACACAAGAAATTGTATTGGCGCAGAGAGGGGAGGCCAAGGCCCCCCTCCTCGCCAGACTTCATAAGAGCCGCCAATGATATCCGAGAGCGCCGACCTCTCCACAGAAATGTGGCTAAATGCTTCCGCAACACCTCCAAGTCGCGTCGAGCTAACCAAAGGGGAAGGTGCCGCAGCAGATACAGCCAGCGCGGCCATTCCACCATTTTCACCAGCGCCACTCTACCCATCAACGATAAGGGCAGGGCCCGCCACTTAAGGAATCGTGTCAAAGTTCCCTCCAGCATCGGTTGCACATTCACCTCATAAAGCCGGGAGAGATCGCCGGGGAGATAGATTCCCAGATACTTAATCTGACCGGAGGCCCAAAGCAACGGGAAAACCCCCGTCCAAGCACTCCTCGACCGTCCCCCCACATCCAAAGCAAAAGACTTATCAGAGTTAATGCGTAAACCGGAGAACGAGCCAAACTCCCCCAGAAGTTGCAGAGCACGCTCCAACGACCTCTGGGGATCACACAAGCACAGCAGGATGTCATCTGCAAAAGCACTAAGCTTAATCCCTCCACCCCGCCAGCTCACACCACGAATCTGCGCATCATTCAAAATAGTAAGTAGCAACGGCTCCAGCTGCAAAACAAAGAGTAGCGGAGACAAGGGGCATCCCTGCCGGGTGCCTCTCTGCAGTTCAAAAGAAGAGGAATACTGGCCGCCACTACAAATGCATGCCAGCGGTTGTGTATACAACGCTGCAATCCAATCAAAGAATGCACCCTCAAAACCGAAACGCTCCAAGACATTAAACATATATGGCCAGGAGACTCGATCAAAAGCTTTTTCCGCGTCCAGGCTCACAAGGATCAACGACTCATCAATATCCACACACCGTTCCATGCCCAACAACACCTTAGTGATATTCGCGAAAGCATCCCGGCCTTTAACAAACCCTGCCTGATGAGAACCCACCAACTGCGGCAAAAAAGTCTGCAACCGATGAGCCAGAATAGATGCTAACAGCTTCAGATCATAGTTGATGAGGGAGATAGGGCGATACGAAGCAGGGCTCTCAAGATCTCGGCCCTCCTTGGGAATCACCGTGATCGCCGCAGTCCGCATGTCTCGCGGAAAAGACCGCCTTTCTCGGCCTTCCTCAAAAACGGCCATCAAAGTAGGAGCAATCTGATCTAGCAAGATCTTATACAGCTCCACACCATAGCCATCAGGCCCGGGCGCTTTATGAGGCTTCCCCTGACGAATCACTCTGCGGACCTCCTCCGCCGTAATATTCCTATTTAAATACTGTCTATCCGCCTCAGTCAGCTGAGGCAGGGGGACCCTCTCAAGAAACTCCTGCTCCACCTCACGGCTCTCATGGTCGGGGGTATACAACTCCCGATAGAAACGCGCAAAGATCTGCAAAATATTATCCGCCCCCAGCTGCCGCACGCCATCGGAATCACGAAGAGCCGTGACCGCCTGGGCTCCCCCTTTACCTTTAACCAAACGAGCCAGAAGCCTACCGGAGCGATTGCCAAAGCGAAATAACTGATGGCGGTAATATTGGTCAGAGAACACCGCACGCTCCTGGAGGGCATCATTTAAAGCCCGCTGTGCATCAAGATAAAGCCCCAGTTTATTGCTATCCGCTATGGCTTCTCTCTTAGTCTCCCGGAGGGCACACGCCAACTCCAAGATACGAGCATCTACCCGCTTCTTCTCCCGGGCTACATAAGCTATCAGGTGCCCCCGCAATACCACCTTCCCCGCCTCCCAGAAAGTGGTTGCCGAGATCTCCGGGGATTCATTCTCCCTCTGGTAGTCTCTCCATTGTTGAAGGAGATATGCACGGAATGAATCCCTCTGCCAGAGATGTCTTGGAAAGGACCACCGACCCCCCTGAGGTCGACCTCCTTTAAGGTCCAAGAAGACCTTCGCATGGTCAGAGACCACAATCGGTTCAATCCCCGTCCTCTCCACCTTACTGAAAAGATCCCTGGAAATTAAAATATAGTCAATACGTGACCAAGTCTGGTGGGCCCTGGACAGATGGGTGTAATCCCGCTCCTCTTGATGCAAAACTCTCCAAATGTCCAAAAGGTCCCCCCAACGGCACAGAAAATCCACCCCCTTGTTGGTCCACTGTCCCCCTCGCCCTCCACGGTCCCCCCCGGACCTGTCCAGAAGGGGGTCGTGGGGACAGTTAAAGTCTCCAGCGATGACCAACGGGACCCTAGGGCCATCCAAAATTTTCCGCAAGAGTGCCTTGAAAAAGGGGTGCTCATACGTGTTGGGGGCATAGATGTTCCCCAGAAACAACTCCTCCCCATTCACCCGGACATGTAGAAAGAGAAAACGCCCCTGTGAATCCCGCTCCTCCGCGAGCACCTCCAAGGCAATTCCCTTCCGAACTAAGACCGCCACCCCTCTCTTCCGCACCCCCGCAGAAGCAAAAAATACATGACCCACCCAGTCCTTACGAAGCTTCTGATGCTCCTCAGCGGACAAATGTGTCTCTTGTAAAAGGGCAATATGTACCTTAGACTTCTTCAAGGCCTGTAATATTTTTGTGCGCTTTACAGGAGTCCCAATGCCTCCCACATTCCAGGTAAGTATGCGAAGATTATGGGCCATACAAAGTAGGAAAAGGCTCTACCAATAGATTCCACCACAGCAAACACCCAGGGCTGCCCAGCCTCAGCCCCAAGCAATGACATACACAGCAGCTGCAGCCACCCTCCCCCGTCCACACAAACATACCACACCAACCACACACAGTCTCAGGCTCCCCCCTCCCCCCCATCCCCACCCCCTCCCCCCCTATGCCCCAGCATAATGCCCCATGACTATCCCCATAACCCACCCCCAAAAAACTCAACCCCACTAAGCCCAACCCTCCCTCCCCCCCCATCCAAAAAACCATAGTTTCCCCTCAGCTCACTCGCTGAGCAGCGATCCCTAAAATGCGTCAGGCTCGGGCACTCCCCAGTAACAAAAAGCAAGATATATAAGAGAGTGGAAGGCAAGGGAGAGCACCCCCCATCAACACAGCTTAGAGCAGCCCTGTACGTGGGAAACAGAAAACATGAGAGAACATTGCAAACATCTAACCAGCAGTGCATCATTTCAATTCAACAAACTGCCACTGTAAAAAGTACAGCTTCCAGTGCAAAACGTAAGCTGAACATAAGCTCAGGCCCAGGCATCTCCCTCGGACGGCCACGGGTACAGTGCAGCAGTCCCCGAACCACAGTCAGCCTCAACTCTCATCTTCCAGACCAGTCGGTTTCCCCACAACCGACTTCGGCATGTCCCCCAATCAGCCAGAGCCAGACTCAGCCTTCATGGCCCTGTGCACTGTCCTTCGGGAGAGCCTCCAAGTAGGTCTTCGCCTCCTTTGGCGTCTGAAAGGTAAACGACTTGCCATGCTGCCAAACACGCAGGGTCGCAGGGAAGGCCAACACAAAACGGACTTGCCGTTTAAACAACTCGGCGCATATGGCAGAAAAAGCCTTTCTCTGGTCGGTAATCCTCACTGAGTAATCCTGGAAAAGCAGGATTCTCTGATTCTCCAGGGTCAGGTGCCCCTTAGCACGATAGGCCCGCAGAAGCTGGTCCTTGTGTTGGAAATTAAGGATCCGCAAAATGGCAACACGTGGTCGCTGCTGATCGTCCCGCCGACGGCCCAGGCGATGTGCCCGTTCTACTTTGAGCTCTCCGACCAGCGAGTCGAGGCCCAGCTCCTTGGGCAACCAGTTCTCAAATAAGGGGATCAGCATGCCGTCGGTGGTAGACTCCGGTATACCAACCACCCGCAGGTTGTTTCGCCGCGATCTATTCTCCAAATCATCCGTTTTAAGCTCCAGCAATTCTATTTGTTTCTTCTGCGCGGCCAGTGCTCTCTCCAAGCGGCCCTCTCCCTCTTCCACGCTGGTAACCCGATCTTCCAGTTCGTCCACTCTCCTACCGACCGCCGCAAGAGAATCCCCCAGCGAGTCTAGCTTTTTAATTAGCTGGTCAAATTTCGGCTCCAAGACAGCTGCTACCTCTTTGGCAAGCTCCTCCGTCGCTGATTCAACACTACCCGTGCTCGGCGAGGACGGCTGCGCCATCTTGGACGGTCCCGTCCCCCTGGTCGGCCTCTCCTTTTCTTTTTTCGGCAGGCTCGGCATGGGGGGTACAGCACTCAAGCCCAAGTGTGCAGGTAGCGTTCCCACACCCAGCACTCTCCTCAACAAGTACCCGAGCTGGCAGGTAGGTAAGATAAAACGCAGATTTCCTCGGGGCAGCCCCGGAGCAAGCAAGAAAGCACCTTGCTTACTCACGCATCACGTGGGATCTACAGAGGTATTTAATGTTTCACTTACCTGGGGGCTTTCACTTATCTGTGGACTTTCTTCACCCATCCCCAGTGAATCTAGTTTAAAGCCCTCTTCAGTGGGTTAATTAGTCTGCTGCTAAAGATACTTTGACCCTTCTTGGACAGATGAATGTCATTTCTGCTCTGCAGCCCTTGGAACATCATCCCATGGTCCAGGAAACCAAAAACTCTCAATAACACCATCCACACAGCCATGCATTCATCCCCAGGATGCGAGCTTCTCTAACTCAGCCTTTATCCTCAACATGGAGAGAACACCACCTGCACATCTTTCTGCTTCACCCTCTGTCCCGGAGCCATGAAGTCACGTTTGATATGCTCAGAGGGATACCTAACAATATCATTTATGCTGACAGGGATGAGCAACATTGGATAATAGTCAATAGGTTTTATGAGTCTCAGCAAACTCTCCGTAACATCATGGATTTTGGCATCTGGCAGGCAGCACACATCTCTGAACATCAAGTCTGGTTGGTAGATGGATGCTTCAATACCCCTCAGAAGAGAGTCACCAACCACCATTACCGTTCACTTCCTTGTGGTCACTGTTTCTGCAACTTTGGGGTGCTCGAGATCTGGCTCTTTCCTGGGATGCTTTCACCTCCTCCACTTCAAGGGCTGCATATTGGTTCTTCAATTCAAGGGCTGGAGGAGTTGAAGTGTTGATTCTGCAGGTTCTGGTGACTCATCTCCATCTTTCTTCATTCTGTAGCCTCCCATCTTCATCTCTGTTGGAGAGCTTTGATGTTTCAAGAAGCAGCTCAGAAATGTACTTCTAACTGTCTTGAATCCTTCTCAGTCTTACCACATCTTCTCCGAGCTCCTCCACTTCCTTCCTGAGAGCTTCAGCATGCAGGTATCCTGCAGACGGAACTGGTCCTTCAACTGGCATTGGGATCTCTGTCTGGACAGAGGCAGAAGCTGTAATGGGGCAATAGTTTTGGCAATATGATTTTTCCCAGCCATTGCTCATTTGTAGCTTATGGACCTGTTGAAATAAAAGAGAGAGACCTACCAACTTACTCAGCTGTCCTTTAAGAGAAAACACAGTTAACCTCTTTTAAGTGTGTTCTAACAGTGCTGTTCTATGTCCCTGTGTGTAGGGACATAGAACAGCCACTGAGTTTTGTTTTAAAAAATTTTTAAAATGAAAAACAAAACATGAGTTTTGTTTTTCATTTTTAAAAGCTAATTCTTTTTCTATACTGCAAAAGGGGAATTTTTTGTGGTACTGGGCAAAGCTCTGTCAGTTGGAGGTCATTGTCTTTTATTCCAGTTACCCATTCACAGCTAGCTCTTTCAAGCAACTGACCTCATCAGGTGTTAGATCCCCCCCCCCCCCGCCACTCCATCTCCCACCCACCCATGTGAGCATTGTTGCTTTACATCCACAAAAAATTCCCCTTTTGCAGTATAGAAAAAGAATTAGCTTTTAAAAATGAAAACCAAAACTCATGTAAGAGTTTATATTTAAAAGCCGCACAGTATTACCTTGCTTGCAATTGAGTCCCTGTTAGAAATGCACCATGAGGTGTAATTCCTTTTTTTCCACCTAGGGCCCATCTCCACCATTCCCCGCGATATCTGAATGTTCTCATTCTCTGTGCTGCTGAAGTGATAAATATGAGTCTCAGAACATTAATATCCAGGAAGTTGCATTGGAGGGGGTTCAGAAGCAGCAGGCCATGTGTGCTGAAGCACATGACCTGCCACATGCCCTGCTGCCACCGTTGTACTAATCAATGGCAGAGGTGGGTGGTCATATGGCTCAATGCAGGAAAGAGAGGGTGATGTGGCTTGACATGGAGGGGGAGGGGAGCATGGCTGGGGCTTATACCTGGAACGGCAGAAACCCTTGGGCCGGCTCTGCAAGCAGAGCAATAGATCTCTGGCAGTTTGCAAAGCTTTAACACTGAAACAAACTGAAAAGTAAAAGGGAGAGACAGAGGCACATTTCACAATGGGACCTCCTAGTGCAATCTGGGACGTCAACGACAGAACATCTGAAATAAAAAGCAGCATGTGCAGTTCAGTCATGTATTTGCAAACGTGGACTTGCCCTATAACCCACGTGTATGAAATGTCTATATAGATGTCCTCAGGAAAGCATTTGAGTCCTCAGGCATCTAAAAGCATAATGGTTAGAATAGTAGTTCACAAGTAGAAGTGGCCAGAGTTCAAATCCCAGTATAATTCTTGGGATTTACGGCTAGTCACTTAATTCTCTATGCTCTCTGGATATTTTAAGATGAAAACAAACACTTTTCTCATGCCTATTCATGCCTGGAATAGGTATTAATATGGATGTACCTGCATATGTTTCTAAGATCCAACGGGGATGTGTAAGTCCATTCCTCCAACACACCCAGGTACCTACTTGAACGTCCCTGCACTGGAGAAGTCTGCCAACATTTGTGGAATGGCCATGGAGAAGTGTCTGAGGTTTTGACCTCCAAATGAAAGCATTTTAAATTGACCCTCATACAAATAAATAAACTGCATAGCAGCTTTAACAACTCACATTTCTGGGTCTCCAAATTTCTGTATGAAATTATGTTTCAAATGTTATAGATTATTTGCAATATTATCTTACCATGACAAAGATGGTGATAGATCTGTTATTTTTTTTAAGCAGATCAGTTACAAATCACAGAATCTTTTTATGAGTGATGCTGTACAGTTTCCTTATTTCTACCGAACTGTTCCTAGTGATTTGCACCTCTGCACTGGCATTATCAGGTTACTAAAGCATTTCAGTTGGACCTGGGTCGGTATCATTGCATCTGATGATGACAGCAGTATAAGAGCTGTCCAGATCCTGAAAGAAGGAATTGTACACAACGGTGGCTGTATTGAGTTCATTGAAACCTTCTCTCATATCAGTGCTATGCCACCAGATAAGATAAATAAAATGAATAAGATAATTCATACATCATCAACTAGTGTGATCATCGTCTACTGTAATAAAGAATATATCTTGAATTTATATAAGAATATATATATATATATACATATACCTGGTAAAATATGGATCACCACAGCCGAATGGGATACAAACTTAGATTATTCACTGACATTCATGGTGATAAAGAAGAATATTCCAAGCTTCTCAAAATTTATCCGTGAGGTGAATCCTTCCCTCTTTTCAAGTGATGAAGATACTCAGCAATGGTGGAGGAATCTATGTGACAGCCGTTGCCCCACAAGCCTCAGAAGATCCTGCAGTACCAATGAAACCCTGACCCCCCATACATACTGTAACATCAAATACCTTGGGAGCAGCTACAGTGTCTACAATGCTGTGTATGCCCTGGCTCATGCATTGCATAACATGCTTACATCTACCAATGGAGACGGCATCATATGGAGTGGACAAAGTCAGAAAGTTTCAGATTTACCATGGAAGGTAACATCATTTCTTACAGAAATCTTGTGTTCAGAAAAAATAGTGTATACAATGAAAGGTATGAAAAGAAAGCCTTCAAGGGAAGAGAAAATGGGCCCTTATTCAGATAGTCAACCCTCATATCACTGAATTCAGCTCAGGTTTTGATAGCTCTGCTAGAAGAGGAACCAAGTTGAGAGGAGGAACATGAAATGAAGTGTACTTGTGCTGATAGTGCTTAATTTACTCTTAAGGTGCCCACGGTTAATTGTGTGTGGGAATTTCCTGAATAACTGCTGCTCCAAAACAAATGGTGCTGCCACGCTCCCCCCCCCCCCCCCACCACCAATCACCTCAATTATCCTCTCAATCTCCTCTCCTCGCAAACAGATGGTCTAGATGAAGGCATGGAAGCAATGCTCTGGTGCCTAATAGAATTTGGCTCTGGAGACAGTTGCCACAATCAGGGCCTGGGTGCTGACATGAATGAAAACATTAAGGTACACCAGTGTGCAGAGAATGAAAGGTAACTTCTGCACACCAGAGTATATTTTGTTTTTGGGGAAGGAGAAGGATACCAGGATCTTCAAACCATTTGAGATGAAGAAAACCATCTCTTCATATCTATGGTCATGGATTGCAGTTTTTTTTAAATCTTAGGTATTGTCACGCCCATAGCCCCTTACATGCAGTATGGAGGGGCGTGGTTGTCATTAGAGAAATTTACCTTTTGGTTTTTAACTGACCGATTGCCTTGTAGTTCAGTCAGAAAGTATTCAACCTCAGGTAAAAAAAAGTACACCTTTGTAGTTGCCTTGAGTGGTAAGGTAATGACAGTTTATTAACTGAAAAAACACGCTAAGGTTCACAAATTCCACCTTTGGATTATTTCTCCAGGATACTTGTAAATGAACATCAGGATATAAATGAATTCCAAACAAAACAGCTTGCAATGTTCTCCAGTATAAGCATAAATGCTTTAACAGCCCCTGCTATCAGGCATGGCTTGCAGTGCTGATCAAAACAAACAGAAAACAGCTTTTCCTAAAGAAGGTTTCTTTTTTTCTCAGTCCAGAACACTGTTTGTCTTCTTAAACATAGAAAAACTTTCAACAAGGTAGTTAAACTCTTCACAGGCAAGCAATTCTCTATGCAAGGTTTTCTTATAAACAGCCAAACAAAAGCTTTCATTACTTTCACCGTTAATGCAGCTTCCGGCTGAGCACTGCTCTGGCTCACAGCTGATTCACCAACTTAATTAGGCAGCTTTGGCTTGCACAGTAAAAAAAAAAGGTATTTTGCCTTTAACTCAGGACCTTCACAAGTTAACCACAGGCTGTTAGGTTCTACAGGACACTGGAGGTTTTCCTTACGGTTAACTCCCTTTCAACACCTCTGTATTGGAAGACTGGCATAAAGAGCAATCCATGTATGAGACTTCTTCTTCTAAAGCTATGTCTGGTTCACCCAGTTGCATTGGCACATCCTCTGTTTCTGGCTCAGAGGGCTTAGCTGTCTGCCTTCCGTTAGGGCTAAGGCTGTCTCTGGCAATTCTGTAGTGCTCAGAATTAGGCAAGCTTCTAATGCTCATACCTGGGTCAAAGCTTGTAGCAGCTTCTCCTCTCTCATGCTCTGGCCACCATTCACCGGTGCTTCCACGTCCTGTTCTCCAACCTGTGTTCCTGGTTCCTGCTGTTCTCACTGATCCAGTTCCATTCCTCTTCCAGTAGGCACTCCTACTGCTCTCACGTTCTCTCTTTCCTCTTCTTCTTCCTCTCCTGCGTCTCCCTTCTGAATAAACTGACCTAGTCTTAAACCCAGGGCCGGCCCGTCCATTGAGCAAGAATGTTTTTTGCACAGGGCCCCGTAAAAAAAAAAGCTGGCTGCTACCGCTGCTGCTGCGGCAGCGGCAGAATGGAGTGTCCCGCGGGGCCCCCTCTGCCCGGCTGAGCTCTCCCTCTGTGATGGCTGAGCCCCTCTGTGCCGGCTTTCAGACACGCAAAGGGAGAGTGTCTCCCTCGCGTCTCTGTTAAGCCTACAGGGGCAGATGGTATCATTTATATTGCCCTTCTCTGAACCTTTTCTAGTTTTGCTATGTCCTTTCTGAGACAAGATTACCAGAACTGCACAGAAGACTCAAGCTGTGGTCACACCAGGGAGCCATACAAAGACATAATCACATTCTGATAATGATATTGCATCCTTTCTTGCAAGATCGTTGACATTCCATTTGCATGGCACACTGCGCTGAAAATGTTAAAGTGCTCTCCACAATGACTCTAAGAACCTTTATTTGGGAAATGCTTTCTAATTCCAAACCTAGCATTTAGTACCTGTAGTTCCGATTATTCTTTCCCAATGTACATCACTTTGTACACCATTTAGATTCCCCATCTCCTAATGAAACAGACAATGTACTACTGAACCAGCTCATACCAGATGGATACACCCTCTTCAACGGCTCTGGATCCAAATGAAGAGGCAGGGGGTGTGATGATCATAGCCAAGGCAAACCTCAAATTCTGATACCATGCAACTGAGAATACAAATGAAACTGACGCCCATACCATAACAAACAAACAGCTAACCATTAACCTCACGTACAGGACACCAACCACTACCTCCAACAACCTTTCAAACATCCTGGAGTGCTCACGGCCTCTAACATGAACAAATACCTCCTAGTCCTAGGAGGCTTTAATCTCACATCATTACAACCAAAACATGTCTCCTCATTCCTGGAAGCAATGTTAGCAATTAGCCTCAACCAGCACGTACAAACATTCACGCATGAAAAGGCAACACCCTCAACCTGATTTTCTTCAACAACCATACAACCAAACTGACCTCCCTTACTCCGTTCTAACACACCCAGTACCATGGTCTGACTACAAATTAATCAGCTTCTCCCTCTCCCATGCCAACCCCAGCATGCCCCCCATTTATCAACCAATGAAAAGATGATTCAAGCAGTTCAACCAGGCCAATTTTTTACAAGACATCCTTCCTCAGCTACAAACTAACTCAAGAAATCCCCACATACTAACAGAAAACTGGAACCAAATCACTAAAAAAGTGGCCACAGCAATGACTACCCCCCCCCCCCCACCCTCATACAAGATACCCTCCAAAACAGCATGGTACACTCCAGTCGTATGCACCATCAAAACTCAACTCTGAATAAATGAATGGAAATGGTAGCAAACCAATGTAAATGAAGATAGGCACAACTATGTAAGACTCCTAAATGACAAAGAGTACAGGTAAATGGAGTTCACTCTGAGGAGAAGGAAGTTACCAGTGGTGTGCCCCAGGGATCTGTCCTTGGTCTGATTCTTTTTAACATCTTTGTTAGTGATATAGCGGAAGTGTTGTGGGGTAAGGTTTGCCTCTTTGCGGATGATACCAAAATCTGCAATAGAGTAGACACCAAGGAAGGGGTAGATAACATGAGGAGGGATCTAGCTAAGCTTGAAGAATGGTCTAGAATTTTGCAGCTGGGAGTTAATATTAAAAAATGCAAGGTCATTCATTTGGGCTGCAGCAATCCAATGGAGCAATATAGTATAGGGGGTGAAGTACTTTTGTCCACTAAAGAAGATGGGGACCTAGGCATGGTTGTGTCTGATGATCTTAAAGTAGCTAAACGGGTAGAAAAGGCGATGGCAAAAGCTAGAAGGATGCTTGGGTGCATACGGAGAGGAATGGCTAGCAGAAAAAAGGAGGTGATAATGCCTCTGTATAAGTCTTTGCTGCGACCTCATTTGGTAGTATAGTGTGCAATTCTGGAGACCGCACCTTCAAAAGGATATAAACAGGATGGAGTCAATACAAGTAGTCGTCGACTTACGACCTATGCGACTTACGACTGATCGACTTTACGACCGGTTTTCCGACAGTGGCGTCACATAAAGATCCAACCCCCAAGATGTCTACCAAGAGGAAATTGCCTTCTTCTCCTCATCAGCCAGCCAAGAAGAAGGAAAGAAAGGCCATAGATCTCAACACAAAAATGATGATGATTAAACAGCACGAAGGAGGAAAAAAAGTTAATGTTATCGCACGTGATATGAAGTTATCCCATTCTACCGTGTCAACAATTTTAAAAGACAAGGAAAGAATTTGTGAAGCTGTGAAAGGTTCTGCACCCATGTGATCAACAGTAATTACGAAGCAACAGACTGGGCCCATCCATGAAATGGAGAAATTGTTGCCAATTTGGATAGAAGATAACATTCAAAAACGGACACCGTTAAGCCTTTATATCATCCAGACAAAGGCTAGAAATCTGTTTAAGACTTTGAAGGAACACGCCGGAGAAGACTACAGTCAAGAATTTTTGGCAAGTACTGGCTGGTTCAAGAGCTTCAAGGCAAGATTCCAACTGCATAATGTTCGATTGACTGGAGAAGCAGCGAGTGCAGATGAGGAAGGAGCTCGTAAGCTTGTCGACAATTTGGATTAAATAATTACGGATGAGGGTTATCTTGCAGAGCAGATTTTTAATGTTGATGAAACTGGATTGTTCTGGAAACGAATGCCAGCACGCACGTACATTCACAAAGAAGCGAAAAACATGCCGGGATTTAAAGCATTTAAGGATAGACTAACTCTGCTGCTTGGCGGGAACATCGCAGGATTCAAGCTCAAGCCTTTCTTAATTTATCACTTGGAAAACCCGCGGGCATTCAAGAATATCAACAAGCACACTTTACCAGTCTACTTTCGCTCAAACCATAAGGCATGGATGACACAGGCACTGTTTGAAGACTGGTTTATGAATTGTTTTATTCCACAAGCGTGTGAATATTGTTTGGGGAAAGGAATTCCTTTCAAGATTTTACTGCTGCTGGATAATGCGCCTGGCCATCCACCTCACTTAACCGATCTCCATCCCGATGTTAAAGTGGTTTTTTTGCCCCCCAACACAACTTCACTGATCCAACCTATGGACCAAGGTTTGATTGCTGCATTCAAGGCAAACTACCTCCGAACCACATTCGCTCAAGCCATAGCTGCTTTAGATTCCAACCCAAAATTATCACTGCTTGAGTTTTGGAAACAATACAATGTTCTTATGTGTATCAAGAATCTTGCTACCGCCTGGGAGGCTGTGACTGAGAAGTGTATGAATGGCATATGGAAAAAGTGTGTTAAGCGGTATGTGAATACTGTTGCTGGATTTGACAGTGAACAAGAACTAGATGTGATTCGGGATAAAATAGTGAAATTAGCAAAAGAACTTTCCTTGGAGTGTAAAGTGGAAGATGTTGAGGAGTTGCTAGATCATGAATCCGAAGAGCTTACAAATGAAGAGCTGATGGAATTGGAAGAAGAAAGAGTGGCGGAAGAAGAAAGAAGAGAAGCGGAGAGAGAAGAGGAGGAGGAGCCACAAAGAATGTTCACGACAAAGGGATTATCAGAAGGTTTATCTCTACTTAATAAAGTTCTTGCACATTTTGAAGCAATGGACCCAAACATTGAACGATTTGCAAGGATTGAATGGATGGCACATGAAACGTTTCGTCCATATCGTGAAATTTATGAGAAGAAGAAACACACAATTCAGTCAAAGCTCACGATGTTCATGAGAAGACAAACTCCTCCCCTCACCCCAAGCGCTCCCCCGGCTGATGATCTCAACAACCCACTGCCGAGCACGAGTAATGGCCCGTGCGGACACCCAGCTGATGACGTTGACGACCCACAAGCAAACACCAGTGATGCCAGCAGTGATTCAGAAATGGCACGATACAATGAGATGTTCCAAATGGTATAAGAATGTAAAGAAATCTATACAGTTCCTTAATAAAGCAAAATGTATTGTATTAGTGTTTTCCTTTATTTTCTTTAACGTCTAACAGTAACAGTACAATAATACATTACACTACTAAGACAGTGATGATACAATGGTTATAACAGTATTGAACAGAGAAAATGGTGATATAATATGACTAAGATAATTACAATATCATTACATGGCATAATATACTTACAGTAATTTAACATAGGCCGACTTACGACCAAATCGACTTACGACCAGTCTATCGGAACCAAACGCGGTCGTAAGTCGACGACTACCTGTATAGAGGGTGGCTACTAAAATGGTTAGCGGTCTTCATTATAAAGCATATGAGGACAGACTTAAGGATCTTAATTATGTACACCTTAGAAGAAAGGCGGGATAGAGGTGATATGATTGAGACATTTAAATACCTCCATGGCATAAATGCACAGGAGGAGAGCCTCTTTCAATTGAAAGCAAGTTCTGCTATTAAAGAGGACAAGGGATGAGGGTTAAAGGGGATAGATTTAGGAGTGATGTGCAGAAATATTTGTTTACGGAAAGAGTGGTGGATCCATGGAATTGTCTCCCAGTGGAGGTGGTAGAGATGAGGACAGTATCTGAATTCAAAAAAGCAACCATCCACCTGAAGCCTTGGTCCTCCATTGGCAGCATTAATGAGGAACACACTGAAAACATCATCTCATCACTCAACCCAACCACCTTGCCCCTTGACCCATGCCTGGTCACCTGGATCAAGAGAGCCAAGAAAGAACTCAGCCCCACACTCACCAAAATTACCCAATCAGTATTCCTACAAGGTGAAATGTCTTATTGCCTGAAAATCTCCTCCATACGTCCAACTCTGAAGAAACCAGAACTAAATCCTTCCAACCAAACCTCATACAGACCCATTGTCAGCCTACCTTTTACTGCCAAAATCATTGAAAAAAATCATCCAGCATCAACTGCAAGACCATATTGACAGTAACAACCTATTTGACCCTCAACAACACAGATTCTGCCCTCTTCATGGAATATAAACACTACTAATCATCTCTGTCGACACCCTCATAAAAGGGATACAGAACATCAATCAAGGATTCCTACTGATCTTCTTGGATATCTTCTCAGCCTGTGACACCGTTAACCACAATATCCTCCTGCAGCATCTTCGATCCACCAGAATCCAGAGTGCAGTTCTCCAATGGTTCAAATCCTATCTAACCAACAGACACCAACAGATAAAAATCAGCCCAAACACCTCCATCCCATACCAACAAACACAAAGAGCCCCCAAAGGATCCACCCTCTCAGCAGTCCTATTCAACCCCTCTGCTCAGTCATTAGGTCCCATAACCTCAACATCCACATCTATGCTGATGACATCATGCTATATGGCACCTTCAACACAAAGCAACCCTCCTACTCTGTCCATCAAAAATGTTTCACTGATGTCTCCAACTGGCTGAAAAACAACAACCTAGCAGCCAACTATAAGAAAACAGAAGCCCTCTTCATTATGAATGACAACACCTTCTCCTCCAACAACCGCCATAACACATAACACACAAGTCAAGACCCAGATGGAAGTGAAATACCTTGGAATCTCCCTTGATCAACACCTCACCCACATAAGCAAAGTCACCAGAGCAATATATTACAACATCTTGCAACGCCTCCTACCGCTCCTTGAACCAACACATTTCTGCTCTGCAATGCAAGCCATAGTTCTATCACATCTCGACTATTGCAATTCTATCTACCAGTACCTCCCACAAACTGCACTACTTCATCTACGGATCACTCTTCACACAACAGTACACATCCTCCAAAGAGCAACAAGGGAGGACCACATGACATCCTACTCAAACAGCTTCACTGGTTACCACTACCAAGTCATATAAAATACAAAACCCTCCTACTGACTCACAAAGCCATTCACTCAGACCCATCAACTCACCTGCATACTCTGCTTCAAACCCCAAAACCTAACAGATCAGGATAAACCTGTGCTAGGAACACCCTTGTCATTCCCCATGCCAGAACCAAATTGAACCAACGAGCCTATGAACGAGCCTTCCTACTCTATGCACTTTCAATTTGGAACACACTACCAGATTCACTGAGAAATGTCACAGAACTCAGCACCTTCAGGAAGCACCTAAAGACACACCTCTTCTCTGAACATTTTAGCCCCACAACGTAATTCCCTGCAGAAGCTATGCCCACCGTGTATGACAGTCACTGTATATAGTTAACCGCCCTATATGAATGATACACTTCTAATTTATCAAGATCCTCTTGCAATTTTTCACAATCCTCATGGGTTTTTAACAGCTTTAAATAGTTTTGTGTCATCTGCAAATTTGATAACCTCACTCGTTATTCCCATTTCCAGGTCATTTATCAATATGTTAAAAAAGTAGCAGACCCACTGGGGTACTCCACTATTCACCTTTTTCCATTGGGAAAATAGACCATTTTGCCCTACACTCTGCTTTCTATCTTTTAACCAGTTCCTGTTCCACAATAGTATACCGCCTCCTATCCCATGTATTTTTAGTTTTGACAAACATCTCCGATGAGGGACCTTGTCAAAGGTTTTCTGAAAGTTCAGATTCACTATATCAACTGACTTACCTTTGTCTACCTGTTTATTCACACCTTTAAAAAAACGTAACAGATTAGTAAGACAAGATCTTCCTTGTCTAAAGCCATGTTGGCTGTCTCCCATTAAGCCATGACTATCTACATGTTCAGTAATTTTGTTCTTTATGATGGTTTTTACCATTTTTCCTGGCACTGATGTCAGGCTCACAGGTCTGTAGTTTCCCGGATCACCCCGGAACCTTTTTTAAATATTGGCGTTACATTGGCCATCCTCCAATCTTCAGGTATTACAGATGATTGGTACAAAAAAAGATGCTCCAAGGGCCAACATCTGCGGCTTAAGGGCCAAAAAGGCCCTTCTGCACACCTGAGTGGCCTTTGAAATGTCTGGAAATAATTGCACCCTTGTTCCTCCAGAAAAACAAAGGCTTTGTTCTTAAAGTAACTTTTGAGGACTGAGATCTTGACCTATTCTGAGTGTAAAGTTACCATTAACGTAGCTCTGGTGGTAATAGTATCCTGCAAATTTTCTAAGAATTGTGTCAGATTGAAATCAGGTTGAGGTTGCAAAACACCAAAACCCTCAGAGAATTCTCAAGAATCCTCACACCAAGCACATAATAAACCTTGGAAAATACTATTGAAGCAGCGCCGAACAAAGCCAGTGCTTCTTTGAGGTACCTCCGGCGACAGTAATTGACAAAAAGGAAACGTTAAGAAGCAAATATTCTTTACCGTTATGCTATTTCCATACATTTCTAATTTACAGTGAGTGACAAGACTATCTATGACAGTGGAAGCACTAAATCCCTGCAGAGCAGTACGCTGATTCTCACATGGAATATTTATCCATACAAATTCTACAGTGTGTTTTGTTTCCTGCAAAATTTTTATCCTGTGTGACTCAACACCCTCTAACATAGAACACAATGCCTCTACCATTTTTCTGTCCCTTGACTCTTCAACTTCTTAAGCAGTCTTTCATGAAGACCTTTATCAAACACCTTTTGAAAATCTAAGTACATTGTATCAACAAGCTCACCATTACCCATTTCCTTCCATACACTAATAAATTGGTAAGCTAAGGCTTGCCTTTACTAAACCAGTGCTGGCTCAATGCCATTCTGCTTTGTCTTTCTATGTAGTTAAAAACATTTGTTTCATATCTGTGTACATAGATAACACCTCTTCTAAAATTGCTACCTATATATGGACATGCAAATTCGCATATGTAAATGGTGTATTTTACACTCACAAGTATTCTAAAATTGCCTTCATTGTGATTTCCTTTGGTCTGCTCCCCATCTTTCCTTTTATTTATGTTACTCTGTTTTCTCAGACTTTGTAATCTATGCATGAAATTGTTTGTTGATTGATATTATCCTAATATAGTCCTTTGCACATTTTTTCTATGGGGCATGTTTACTACAGTGTGGTAGCTGAAAGCGAGTGGCTTGTTGCTGGACTAACGCGCATCTTAACCCCACAGAAGGTACAATAAAGGTGCATCCATGCTAAAAATCATTGTGCTACCAGAGTATCTCCGAAATAGGCAGGATTAGAGCAGGAATGGGGTGGAGAGTGCAAGGGATTAACCTCATGTGGCCAGCACAGATGCAGTAGTAGTGATTTTGACCACAGAAGACACTGCTAGCATGAACATAGACAACACCTGCCTCAAACCAGGCTCTGGTTGCATATGCTGTAGCAGTGTGTTCCAAATGCATGATATAAGTGCAATTCTCATGCTCCAAACTGCCCTGGGCCATCCCACACATATAGCAGCCCACAGAACAGATGTACGGCTGCACACATGGACTCAGCCTCCATGCTGTCATCTGCAGCGTGGAAGATGATGGCTCAGTCCTTTTTTGCCAAACAGATAGCAGGGAGGTGGGCTCTTGCAACACTAGCAAGAGGAGCACCATCAGCAGGGGACGGGGGTCCATTGCCCTCTTGCTACCCTAGTGTTTATGTGGGTTGGCGGGGCTCCCCCTCCACATGGATATTGTGGTGGCTGGAGGATAGCATATTCAGGGCAGCAACACAAGGTTGGATGTCCAGCACTGGCAAGGAGTTGGGGAGACAGAGTATTTTTCTCAGATAGACAACCTGAGATGGGCCATATAGGCAGGTTGGAGATGACTGGACACAATTGGCGGTGGAGAATGCAAATCCACTGTTGAAACTACTGGCCATTGTAGGAAAGGCATACATTTTTGCAGTCCAGCTACTGTGGGACCCTAGCCTGGGCCCTAGGGCTTACAAGCATAGGGCTGCCTTGTAATGTCCTTAAATAAAGCTTCTCTGACTGTCCCCTGTGGAATTCTGGGACTTGTAGTTAGGCTTTTCTTGAGCAAGGACAACATGTAGTGTGAGACCGTTGGTAAGGCATACAAGAATATTTATTTTTCTATGGGGATTTCCAAGGCATTAAAATTCAAACATAAGGCATTAGGATACTTCTCCAACACAAAGGATAACGGAAGATAACTGGCAACTGAGGTAAATGGAAACCAAAAGTCCTGCTAACCTTAGCAGCTGTTTTTCATTAAACAAAACAGTACTCAGCACAGCTTCTTGTATCTCTTTCAAACAAAAGGTAAACTTTCTTCTTGGCACAACTGTTGTTTTCCCTTTTAAACAAACTTCTGGTAACACACAGCTTTTGCACAACTGTTGTTTTCCCAATTCAAACAAACGTCTGGTAACGCACAGCTTTTTGCTTTGGAAGAAAACTCTTACTTGGACAAACACATCCTTGGCTTTGGAAGACTATTAGCAGTTACAGAGTTATGCACAATACAGCTTTTCACTCTTTCTCATCTCTGCTTAGTAAGGCTCAGTCTTCTTTTAAACAGAATGAGCAATCCATTGGAGAGATTCCTAGGTCAGACTCTGGCACATAAGAATTGACCTGCATTTCCTCCTGGGCTAAAGAATGCTCATTGCCTTCTACAGTCTTAAAAGCTTCCTCAGCTTCTCTGTCTTGTAGGAACTTTTGAAACTGACTCCATAGCAAATCTTTCTGATTGGGCACAGTTACTTTGGGAGAATAAGCCTTTCTCTCAGGGAACACTTGTGCTAATATTTCTAGTGTTTTTAGCTCAGCTGCTCTGCTCACTGCTGGGGTTTGGCTTTTTCCACTCTCAAGCGTCTCCATCCACCTTCTGGCAGTTGTAGGGCTCAGGTCTGGCTCTTGTACACTAGCTGTTGCAAACTGTTCCTGTTCATCTGTAAGCTGTTCAGCTATACATCTGTTGGCTTCACTTCTAGGAGCATTTCTCAGACATCCACTGCTTCCTTTTCTACTGACCTCTTTCAGCTTCTGGAAGTCAGACTTCTTGTGCCTTTCTCCACTCCTTCTCTCATGAGATCTCTCCTGAAAGCCTTCCTGGAACCCTTCTTCCTCTCCAGGATCTCCCAGGGCTCTGGGATATCTCCTCCCTCTGGAATCCCCTTGCTCCAGGATCTCTCCTTCTCCTGTGGAAGTGACTCTCCCTTCCTCTCCTCCTCTCTGGTCAGAGTGAGGTTTTAAAAACCGTTTCTTCCCTGCCACACCCTTGTCTTCGCACAGGCCTTTCCAATCAGTATCTAAGCCTGTCCCCACTTCAGAGTCTGGGCGTGGCTTAGCCTCAGCAGAGACAGGATTTTTTTTCTTTCCTGCTCTGCAAGCTCTGTGCACAGCTTGTCTGTCACTTGTTTTAAAGGCAGAAACATGGTTTTCTTCTATCTCCATCTGTTCTTGGCTGCTCTCATCATCACACATCCCCACCCCCTTAAGATATCACGGGCTGGTACAAATTCATTTACACAGCTCGTGATTCGACTCAAGGCGTCTGCATTTTGGTGCAGTCTTCCGGTTCTATGCTCGATATGAAACTCGAAAGCCTGCAGAGCCACGTACCAACGAGTCAAATGCGAGTTATGGTTTTCATCTGGTTCAACCATTTTAGTGGGGCATGGTCGGTGGCCAATAAGAATTTCCTCCCTGTGAGGTAAAACTTGAGAGCTTCAATGGCCCACTTAATTGCCAAACACTCACGCTCTATAGTAGAGTAATTCTTTTCTGCCGGCGACAGCTTCCGGCTAAGGAACAGCACTGGGTGTTCTGCACCTTCATGCCTCTGAGAGAACACCGTGCCCAGACCTGTTTCAGATGCATCTGTCTGGACGATAAATGGTTGGGTGAAATCCACGCCCCACAACACCGGTGCCGCACACAACTTCTCCTTCAATAGACAAAATGCCCGTCTGCTTCCTTGGCCCATTTCAAGAGGTTGGGCGCATTTTTTCTCAGCATGTCTGTTAGAGAGGCACTCTTGTCTGCAAAGTGTGAGATAAAACGTCGGTAGTACCCGACTAGACCTAAGAAACTACGTAATTGTTTTTTTGTAGTGGGTCTAGGGAACGTTTTTATACTCTCAATTTTGCTTATCAGAGGATTTACTGTGCTGCGCCCCACTAGGTGGCCTAAGTACTTGACCTCTTGGCCTCCAAACAAACATTTGGCTGGATTTAATGTGAGTCCTGCGTTCCGCATTGCTTGTAGAACTGCCTCTACTCTCGGCAACTGTTGGTCCCAGGTGCTGCTGTGTATCACTACGTCGTCCATGTGCGCCACTGCGTATTCCTGGTGCGGGTACAACACCAGGTCTATCAGCCTCTGACATGTGGCAGCAGCCCCATGTAACCCAAAGGGCATTTTTTTAAAGTGGAATAATCCCACTGGTGTGCTAAAGGCAGTCTTCTGATGGGCTTCTCGGGTCAAAGGTATCTGCCAATACCCTTTCGTCATATCGAGCGTGGTGAGGTACTCAGCTCGCCCTAACCGGTCCAACAGTTCCTCTATACGAGGCATGGGGTAGGCATCAAATTTCGATATCGCGTCGAGCCACCGTAAATCAATGCAGAACTTCATGGATCCATCCGGTTTCGGTACAAGAACAATCGGACTACTCCATGGTCTTCTCGATTCTTCTATAATTCCCATGGCAAGCATTTCTTGAAACTGGCTGATTACCTCCTGCCTTTTTGCTTCTGGCAGCCGATATGGTCTTTGTCTTATCACTTCTCCCGGCGGTGTTATAATTTCATGGGCTACAAGATTCGTTTTGCCCGGCCTCTGAGTTAAAACATTTGTGAACCTTGCTAATAGGCGGGTCAAGTCTTCCTTCTGTGTCCACGAAAGTCCATCGCCGACCTTTAGTTCTGGGTATTCTTTGCACTCAGCCAATTGTGGCCCTAGGTCCTCTTCTGCTTTTTCTTCCACCATAGCTGCTAACCCTTGTAGATTTGTGCCTCCTGTGAATCCGAATCCCCCAGTACCTCGGGTTGTTGTAGACAGCATAGAGACCTCCTCAAGAGGGGAAAAACCGATCCTCTCACAAATCACCTATGCAGTCACCTATATTAATCCTGAAATCTTCTTTCCCAAAATTAATTCCCAAAATTAAAGATTAATACCTTCACGGTGCCTCTGAAATTGGGATCGATGACACCGGCTCCTATGTCGATGAAATGCTTCAGGCCAGACCCGAGCGAGGTGCTATGCGCCCATAGCACCCTTTCGGCATTTCCATCTGGAGAGCGGTGTTCACGAGAGCCTTCCCTTGTTTTGGGACTACTAGATCTTCGGCACTGCAGAGGTCATACCCAGCCGCCTGGGCAGAAGCTCTCTTAGTTCGAGCGCTGGGACTCATCTTACAGTATCTTAGCACAAACTTAGGTTTATCAGCAGTCTCTCCTTTCTGGGGATAGGCCTTGAGCTCCCGCTTCTGTGGCTTCGCAAAAAACGGGCTAGGAACAACAGCTGCCTTAGTCGTTGTCTGTACTAAAGCTTCCGCTTGTTTTTTTTTGGAAACAGTGACCTCTTTTGACTGCAAACCTTGCTCCATATCTTTGTGGAATTGTGGCCAGTCCCTCCCTAGTTCTAAATTATGGGGTAATCTGGGCACCACCGCTATAGGAATCTCCCTTTTTACTCCTAATCCTTTTACTCGAACCCTTTATACCGGATAAAGGGATGCGGCACCATGAATGCATCTAATCTTTACAGTGTTTACAGGTTGCTTGGAGACTTCCTTACTCCGTGCCTCAATCTGTTGCCAAAGCCTCTTAGAATCAGGCTTTGATCATCCCCCGAATCTAAAAGCGCATTGGTAACAATGCCTTGTACCTCTACTGATAGCAAGAATCCTTCCCTGATTTTCCTAGGGTTTTCAGTTATTAGTGCTGTTTTCATAGTGCACTCTTTCTGAAAATGGCCTTCCTTCCCACATTTAAAACATTTCCTTTTTACAACATGGCTTTTCAACATAGGCATACATGTTTTTAGGGGATCATCCCTTAACCTTATCCTCCTTTCTGATACTTCCGACATTGCCACCCTGGAAGCACTGCCACTCTCTCGCACAGTTAACTCCGCTTCCATGAAACGCTCTGTAAGCCTTACTGCTTCTTGCGGGTTCTGCAAATTCTGCAGTATAAGGAAGGTATGGATATCCCTGGGGACTGCAGCCATCTATTGCTCTAATACAATGCTATCCAATATTGACTCTACTGACTTCCCTTCAAGTAATAGCCATTTGTTTACCAGACTACGGACTTGCTGACATAGCGCTTTAGGAGTTTCGCCTGGCTTTAACTTTACGTTTCTCAACAGGCGATGGTAGACTAAGGGCGTTAACCTTAGCCTCTCTCTAATAGCTTTTTGTAGCTCGTCGTAATTACTGGCAAGTTCCGCAGGCATGGCTCTGTATGCGGCTAAGGCCTCCCCCGTAAGAGATGCGGCCAAGCACACGGCCCATTGCTCTCTAAGCCAGCCACTAATCTGAGCCACCCGGTCAAAGGCTTCTAGAAAGTCGTCGATATCGTCTCTATCTGTCAACTGTCCAAAATTAAATGTCCCACCAGCTTGAAAACCCAATGCATGCAGATGAATTGGTTCTGTGGAACCTGGAGGTATCACCGCTGGTCCGGCCTTCTCTTTCTGGCTCGTCAGCCACGCCTCCATCATTTCAAGAAGGGGTTTTTGCTGAGCTTGCATCCGCACTGCCATCTGCTCTTGAGCCTGCAACGACATGTCTCTCTGCCGCTCGAACTGGCTTGCCATCCATTTTAATACTTCTTGGTACTCCATGGTCATCTTGTCCTAAAACAACAAGAACACAACACCAAGTGTGATACAAAAAAAAAAAAAACCTCTTCACTATTCCCTTTGGCTTTTTCTTTTTTTCCAGACAAGTCTACACCCTGGCACTGGAATCCCCAACCAACCCAGTCAGGTACCGGTTAACTAGCACAGGTGTAGCTTCGAGCTTTTCAACGGTAGAGAACTGGTAATCCTCTCTGAGATGCAGCTTCACCTCTCGGGATGCAGCTTCAGCTCTCGGAACTCCTTCTGCACTGCTCTGTAGCAAAGTTACTTTCCAGCGTATATCCTGAGGTTGCAAAATCCTTTTGCGTATGCGTGGAAATCTGCACAACTACGCCATTTGTGGGACCCTAGCCTGGGCCCTAGGGCTTACAAGCATAGGGCTGCCTTGCAATGTCCTTAAATAAAGCTTCTCTGACTGTCCCCAGTGGAATTCTGGGACTTGTAGTTAGGCTTTTCTTGAGCAAGGACAAAATGTAGTGTGAGACCGTTGGTAAGGCATACAAGAATATTTATTTTTCTATGGGGATTTCCAAGGCATTAAAATTCAAACACAAGGCATTAGGATACTTCTCCAACACAAAGGATAACAGAAAATAACTGGCAACTGAGGGAAACCAAAAGTCCTGCTAACCTTAGCAGCTGTTTTTCATTAAACAAAACAGTACTCAGCACAGCTTCTTGTATCTCTTTCAAGGAAAAGGTAAACTTTCTTCTTGGCACAACTGTTGTTTTCCCTTTTAAACAAACTTCTGGTAACACACAGCTTTTGCACAACTTTTGTTTTCCCAGTTCAAACAAACTTCTGGTAACACACAGCTTTTTGCTTTGGAAGAAAACTCTTACTTGGACAAATACATCCTTGGCTTTGGAAGACTATTAGCAGTTACACAGTTATGCACAATATAGCTTCTCACTCTCTCGGCTCTGCTTAGTAAGCCTCAGTCTTCTTTTAAACAGAATGAGCAATCCGTTGGAGAGATTCCTAGGTCAGACTCTGGCACATAAGAATTGACCTGCATTTCCTCCTGGGTTAAAGAATGCTCATTGCCTTCTACAGTCTTAAAAGCTTCCTCAGCTTCTCTGTCTTGTAGGAACTTTTGAAACTGACTCCATAGCAAATCTTTCTGATTGGACACAGTTACTTTGGGAGAATGAGCCTTTCTCTCAGGGAACACTTGTGCTAATGTTTCTAGTGTTTTTAGCTCAGCTGCTCTGCTCACTGCTGGGGTGTGGCTTTTTCCACTCTCAAGTGTCTCCACCCACCTTCTGGCAGTTGTAGGGCTCAGGTCTGGCTCTTGTACACTAGCTGTTGCAAGCTGTTCCTGTTCATCTGTAAGCTGTTCAGCTATACATCTGTAGTCTTCACTTCTAGGAGCATTTCTCAGACATCCACGGCTTCCTTTTCTACTGACCTCTTTCAGCTTCTGGATGTCAGACTTCTTGTGCCTTTCTCCACTCCTTCTCTCATGTGATCTCTCCTGAAAACCTTCCTGGAACCCTTCTTCCTCTCCACGATCTCCCAGGGCTCTGGGATATCTCCTCCCACTGGAATCCCCTTGCTCCAGGATCTCTCCTTCTCCTGTGGAATTGACTCTCCCATCCTCTCCTAATCTCTGGTCAGAGTGAGGTTTTAAAAACTGTTTCTTCCCTGCCACACCCTTGCCTTTGCACAGGCCTTTCCAATCAGTATCTAAGCCTGCCCCCACTTCAGAGTCTGGGCGTGGCTTAGCCTCAGCAGAGACAGGATTTTTTTTCTTTCCTGCTCTGCCAGCTCTGTGCACAGCTTGTCTGTCACTTGTTTTAAAGGCAGAAACATGGTTTTCTTCTATCTCTATCTGTTCTTGGCTGCTCTCATCATGACACTACCACCACTTCATCATAAGGGTCTATGTATCAGTGCATATGTGCACCTGAGTGGATGTGCTAATGCCATGGGGTTTGTTCCTGGGGTCACATGGCCATTCACCCAGACAATAGAAGTGCATGTCTGTGACCCTCTGACTCAGAGTACATGCTTACACTTAAACCACTGAATGAAGATTAGTTCAGTTGTAGCTCTCTGGTCAATGTGCCCCTCCCCACTGGCATGTTACTTAATGGGTATGGTGTTCTTTCAACTTGGGGAGCATTTTCTGGTTCCATAGGGTTTGGAGGCACTCAGTTACCTGAGAGCTGTTGGGCTGGAGCAGAGGCCTAAATGGGTTGCCCTTCTCCATGGTGGTATGTTGGTGTATGCACCCAGAACTCTCAACATGTGAGGGGCATGGGTGGATACTGTGGCTTGTCTCTCACCCTCCCCCCCGCCCCCAGGCAGTTGTTTGGTCTCCAGAGGGTGTCCATCTCCGAAATATTAACTGTGGTGTTGATATCCGATGTCTCTGACCTGGGGGATGGCTCTGGAAAATCTAGACCTTGATGTGCAGGAGAGCTTGGTAGAAGAGGTCAATATCCATTTGTCTTCACTCCTGTGTTGTTTCTGTGCTGGACAAGAAAATCTCCACAATAGGCCATTGCTCCTCCTCTTCACCCCATTAAAGGGAGTTCACCCTCCTCAATGGTGATGGTTCTATGCCAGGTGAATAGGGTAGTAATAGAAAAAGAACCAAACCCAACCCCAAGGCCTGTTATCCTGTCTATTGCACCCTAGGTTATCAGGCACCCTGGGTGTTGTAGGGTGAGGGGAATTCATACTCCAGTGCCCATATTCTGGCAGTGCTGACATTGCCTTCACCAGACAGGGGCCCCTTGCTCATATGGATGTACATTCTTGCTCTGACAACCACAGACACTGCTGCTGCACTGTCTCTAGCCATGTGTTTGCATGTCTCGCTTCCTCATACTTTGGTCCGTATGTCTGAGAAGTGTACATCTTCTCTATTCAGCCTTCTTTAGCCTTCAATTGCAACTTGCACTATGGTCTAAGGGTGGGGTTGGTGACCATCTATTGTTGATTGTTCTCTATGTTGAAGTATGGTGGACTGCTTTCACACATGTTGACAAGGTGATACTTCAGCGTTAGTATATAAGCATGGGGGGGGGGGGATGTAGTTCATGCCATTATACTGTACATGCACACCAGATACACAGTCACTACTACCACATGCCTGACAGAGCTTAATGTGGCATTGCCTCCCCACCATAGCAGCACACAATGCTTTTAGTGCATGGACTCCTCCTTTGCCATAGAAAAGCACATTAATTAGACATTACTCCAGCACTCCCTACCTCACTTTAGTAAACATGCCCCTATATTTTCTAATTTACAAAAAGAGAGAAGAGAAAAATATCTAGTTTTGTATGAGCTTGACATGTTTAACCTGAATTTAGGAAACCTGCTGAAAATCTGTCTCTCATTCTTTAGCTTCATCATTATCTTAAGAACGTGCACTTTTGGAACGTGCTGGGTGAAGAGATCTGTTTTGATGAGAATGGTGATATCTTAACTGGATATAATATTATGACTAATATGATAGTTCATCTACCCAATGGGACACCGAATGAAGATATTGTTGGAAGTTATAACCCTTATGCTCCCCCAGGCCAAGATTTTACCATCAATGAAAAGGCAATTGTGTGGGAGAACACGTTCACTGAGGTCAGAAATAATCAATATTAGAGCATAAGGAAAGGCACCAAACCATGCAAATATCATGTATGTTGTGCTGTGGTGAGAACAACTACTATAGTGTTATTGACAGTTATAAATTCTTCTTTATACCAATATAACAGAGCAATAAACCTTGCAAATAGGGATGAAATCAATAAAAGAGAAAATGTTTTATATCTAGATAAAGGTGAGAGTACGAATTTACCCATAAAAGTCATCAGGAAGGGTCATATTGAGACAGGATAAAACAGAAAGTGAATCCTCAAACATTTCCAAAATGTGGCCAACAACTTCACCCCAACACCACTCCATAAAGCCCACCTTGAAACATAGAATTACTTAGTATTTTAATGCAATGGAAATATCACAGTCTATCAGGTGTTTGCTAGTATGTCTAATATAATAATTAGAGGCTTATATACAAACTTAGACTAAAGTTGAAAAAAAGCAAGCCACATGAATGTGGCAAGATATAAACTTGAGAATATACCACCTGGATTTAAAGACTGCCTGCAAAATAGATTTGCTGCTTTAGATGGAAATGACAGTGCTCCAGAAGAGTTATGGGTTGACATCAAGACGGTAATGTTGGAAGAAAGTGAGAAGTCTCTGCAAAAGGTGAAAAAGCAAAAATGGCTAAAATGGATGACCGAAGAAATTCTGAAAATTGCCTAGAAATGCCGAGAAGCTAAAGCCAGAGGAGAAAGAGAGGCAATCACAGAACTCAGCTGAGATTTCCAAATGCAGCAAGATGAGACAAGGAGAAGTACTACAATAAACATGCAAGAAAATAGAGTCAGAAACTATTAGAGGAAGAACAAGATCTGTTTTCCGAAAGCAGTGAGAGTTAAACAAAAAATTCCAGCCTCAAACTGGAATGCAAGATGCTAAAGAATCCATGTTGGATGATGCTGAGAAGATCAAGAAAAGGTGGAAAGAATATACGGTCATTCTATCATAAAGATCAAGTGGACCAACAGCTGTTTCAACTTGTATCTTATGATCAGGAACCACTGGTGATGAAAAAAGAAGCAGCATTGAAAGCTTATCAAAGAACAATGCGCAGGCAATGATGGCATTCCCACTGAAGTATTACAGAAATCGGATGCATCTATTACCATACTTACAAGGCTCTGCCAGGAAATCTAGAAGACAACATCTTGGCCAACTGACCTGAAAAGATCTGTCTTTATACCGATATTGAAGAAAAGTGATTGACTGACTGTTGACATTATCACACAATTGCTCTGATCCCACATGCAAGCAAAAACATATTTATATGTGTTTTTTGACTATAGCAAGGTTTTTGAGCATGTGAACCATGAGAAACTCTGGACCACATTAAGAAGCATTTATATACCAGAACACCTGACAGTTCCTTTGCACAACCTTTACATTGATCAAGAAGCAACAATTCAAACCTAACAAGGAGAAAAGAATGGTTTAAAATCAGCAAAGCTGTACGACAAGGCTGCATACTTTCCCCCTACCTGTTTAATTTATATACAGAGCAAATCATCAGAGAAGCAGGACTGTATGAATTCAACCGAGGTATGAAGACTGGTGGAAGACTTATCAACAACCTTCGCTATGCTGATACCACATTACTAGCTGAAACTGAAGATTAGCTGAAACAATTGCTTCTCAATATCAGGGAAAATAGTCTTAAAATTGGCCTGCACCTTAACATAAAGAAGACAAAGATCTTGACAGCTGGAAAAATCAATAAATTCATCATTGATGGAGAAGAAATTGGAATAGTTGGCAAGTTTATCCTACTTGGATCAACTATTAATAAAGAAACAACAAGCAGTCAAGAAATCCAACAACACATTGCTATCAGCAAAATGGCTATGAAGGGCAAGATTTTCAAGAGCAGAGATGTCTCTCTCTATATATAGATTTGACTTGTTCAAGCCATGGTATTTTCAAAAACATCTTATGGATGTGAGAGTTGGACAGTGAAAAAGATAGGAAGAAAATCAATGCCTTTGAATTATGGTGCATGCAAAGAATATTGTGTATACCACAGACTGCCCGAAGAACATCAGAACTAGAGGAGATCACACCTAAGCTTTCTTTAGAAGCTCAGATGACAAGACTTAGGGGCATGTTTACTAAAACCCCGGTAAAGTGCGGGCCGCAGTAGTGTGTGGGTGCCATATAAGGAGTGGGCGTTTCTTTGTGAAAAAGAAAAAACGTGATTTACATATGCGCTAAGGTGCGCGGCCCCCATGTGCGCCCCGCACATTAGCGCATGAGAAAGCTGCGCGGGAGGCATAAGTGGCGCGCTGATGTGCAAGCAGATGAGCAGAGCCACAGCACAATGGTTAAGACACTGTCCAATGATGCAGGGATCAGGAGTTCAAACCCCCACAGTGCCCAATGATGATCTCTGGCTGAGGCATTACTTTAGGAGCCAGTTTAATATTGGGCTGCATAAGGCAGCACGCTGATGGGCATAAGGCGGCGCTCTATTGTTTTAGGAGGCATTTTAATATTGGGAGGCATAAGGCGGTGCGCTGATGTGCAAGCATAGGTACAGAACCACAGCACAATGGTTAAGACACTAACCAATGGTGCAGGGATCAGGGGTTCAATCCCCCACAGTGCCCAATGAGCAAGGCTGACTGAGGCATTACCTATTATGTGGAAGATTGCTTTAGGAGGCATTTTAATGCTATTTTAATTACGTCTACTATCAAACGCATTCTCAAAGCGTGTTAACATAAGGCACCCCATAAGGCACATTTTAAAGTGCACTGTCCACCAAGGCACCCTAGAATGTTGCTTATATGGACGGGAACCATAAGGTGCCCTATAGGGCGCCCTATAAAGCACCCTCAGAGGCACCTTATGGGTACAGTATGCTGAGGGTGTTTTTGCTGGCAGCAAAAATGTACATTAAAAATAGATAATGCTTTGGCCAGCCCTATCAAATAACCCCACTGTAGGTTTGAACCCATAACCTCTGGCATCACAGGCAGTGAAGTAACTATTGGGCTACAGCTCTATAGCTGCTAGCAGGCAGCTGGCTGGCTGCAGAGAGCCTGCACGTCACACAGACAGTCTGTTGTGGTCACCAGGATAGGGTTAGCACACCAGTACCCATGATGCACTGCACATGCAAATCAGCTGTCCACAGATAAACACAAGATGGGCAATGCACCCCCACAGCACCTCGGCCTGGTAGGGGGAAGTGACCATGTGCACCCCCACAGCATCTCGGCCTGGTAGGGGGTACTGACCGTGTGTGTTACTGGCACAGAGTAGCTACACACCGTCACATTGTGCGAGTACTGTGCTCACCCTGAGGGTGCGGTGAGGCGCCCAGCACCAGGTCCACAGCACCTTCCATAGCTGAAAGAGGCCATGCTGGAGGTCCAAAGCAATATTAATGTGTGAGATAGGTAGTTTCTGCAGAAACACCTTGGATATCTCTGTCTGTCTCAGTCAGGTGTATCCCCTGTGGACCCCTAGGAGGATTATGTACCACCACCACCACCACCCTCCTCCTCCAGGGCTGAGGGTGGCAAACAGGGTCTCCCATCAAAAGTTCCACATTCTACCTCCCTGCAATGGTGGCAGTAGAGTGGACCATCAACCCCGATACTGCTGGGGAACAGACACCCTACAGGGCAGTCAATGCAGCTCTGTACACATCTGCAATGCAATAGCGGACAGACATTAGGCCTGGATATGCTAAACTGCACCCCAGCACTATCTGATATTCTCCTGCAGCAAGCCTTCAGCCACTGCACCCTGCAAGGTGCTCCATCAGTACACATACCAGTCTGTTAGCTAGTCCATAGTGCATGTTCCTGGTGGAAATGCATGCACCCAGAACTGGGATGTCAGCATACACAACAAGCAGATAAATCAGTGACTGGGCCCCAAAAGGAAACCCATAAATATCACATGAAAGACATACTATATAGCACTATGGGAGTGCCTAGCCATGCTGTGGTCACTGCACAGTCAGGGTGAGAGTGATCTCCCTGCAGGACATACTGAGGTCACCCTGTCTGTGTAGGTGGTGGCCGGGCACTAAAATGTCCCAGTCAGTGCCCTATGCCCTGTGCAGATGCACCCTGGCCAGGCCACCCTGTCCGGGCTATACCCATGGTACCTTGCTCCTCATTATGCACATTGGCAGGCCAATACTGGCAACAGTGCTGGCAGTGTGGGCTGTGGAAGGTGTTTGCAGCCACCACACACTGTCTAGACAAGGGGTGGGCAAACCTGGTCCTGGAGGGCCGCAGACCAGTCAGGTTTGTGGCCCTCCAGGGATGGATCTGGAGACCCCTGCCTTACACCTCTATCATTTAAGATTGTGAGTGGACAAGATGCAGATGTCCAAGACATCAAAAAGATTAGATAGAATTTGTCACAGTCCTCCTCACTTCTCACCACCACCAAAAAATTGTCTATTAGACAACTTTTTGGTGGTGGTGAGAATCGAGGAGGAATGTGACACATTCTATATACCCTTTCGATGTCGAGGACATCTGTACCTTGCCCACTCACAATCTTAAATGACAGAGGTATAAGGCAGGGGTCTCCAAATCCAGCCCTGGAGGGCCACAAACCAGTCAGGTTGGCAGGATATCTCTAATGCATATATATCTCATGCATAGTGTAACCCCTATATTCGATTAAAAGCAAATAAGCACAAAGATTTTGTTGTGTACATGTCCAGGAGCTAATCACCTCGTTACAACTTTATAACCCTTGAGGAATTCTCAGGATTATCAATCTTTTCATACAATGATAGATTGACTTTTGTCAAGGCCAAATGGGCAGTTTCTATACCAGAAATCTAAGTCAACCAGTACTGTATATGGTACTCATATGTGACGCTATCTTCTGAAAATTTACATACATATAGAAGTGAAATAGATGAAGCACCTTCCCTCTGTGCTGCCATATCCCAAACACCTTCTGACACAATTTTCTTCTTAAACTGTTAACTTTAAAGCTAGCATTTATAATGTATTTAATTCTTTCTAGCTGCCAGATACAGTTCTCAAGTCATTCCCAGCCCAACTTAAATTTCAGATTTCAGATAGGAACTTGTTTCAGAATTTCTTTTGTAAAATAGGATTCATAACTCAGCACTGTATTCTGCCGAAGGGTTTGTTAATGAGCTTCTGAAGGTAAAAGGTCTGGATTGGTCCATAAGTACACATAAAGGAAACACTGCTCTTTCCAGTTATCTACATTTATTTCTCATTGCATAGACGCCTCCACAGTCCAGATGCAGCCAGAGCTGTCTGCCGGGCTTTAGGAAATTAACCAGGGAAGGAAAGCCCATCTGCTGCTATGACTGTGTTCCATGTCCAGCCGGAGAGGTCTCCAATCAAAGCGGTGGGTGATATATCACATTCTACATGCGCATTGTCACATTCTAAATAATTTTATTCAAAAGTAAAAGGGGCAGAGTCAAAAATAGGAACACAAATTAAACACTTCGTTATCCCTTGTGCTCTGAATGTTATGTGCCCGATATTCGAAGCGATTAACACAGTTGGCAGACCTGTGGATGCTGCCAGTGAATGCCTGGATGCAAGTCAGCTAGTATCTTAGTGCTCCAGGGGCAGAGAGGAGGCGGCAGCCGTGGATTAACGAGCTGCGATGATACTCAGCCACTGCCCTGCTATCCCTAAGCAGTGAAAGTTATGTACTTTAAGGGATGGCCTATCCTTGGCTGCAGAAGCTAACAGGACAGTGACTGTATATTGCCTCTTTCCCATCGATCAGATATTCAATGCCAGTGATTGGATATGGCCCTGGCATTGAATACCTGTGTCTTAGGTTTAGCGACACGGCTAGCCATTTTTCTAGGGCTAGCTGCCACCACTGAACATGACTCCCCTGTATTTCTTTTTATTATTTATTTAATAATTTGTCCTAATAAAGCAAGCTTAACTCACTTAAACATAGGTAAAAGCATTGTAGAGTATTTATTTTATTTATTATGTATGTATTACATGCATCACCAAACAAAGAACAAGGAATCACAATTTAGAAATAGGAAGACAATAATTAAACTGGGAACCCCAAAAGCCAAAGTTGGAATGTACTACAACACTGTAGAAATAAAACTATAAATTAATTTCCTCTTGTACTAAACAAAGCGCAGACGTTAATGATGCACATTTCCCAGAGCTGACATATTCCAGTTAATAAATTCAAAATAAAGAGATATTTTTCTACCTTTTGTGCATTTTTTTCAGTTGCAATTGCTCCAGCCACTTTCTTCTGGTTTCCTCGTGACGTCTGCTAACTCTCCATTGTCTGCTGTCCATTTGTCCTTTCTTCTCTCTTCTAGTTTTTTTCCATTCTCTCTCTGCATTTGCTTTAACAAACTAATCTTTCTCCTTTTGTTCTTTCCTCCATCTCTTTCTTTATTCCTTTTTCCTCCACTCAAATTTTACCCCTCCATCCTCAATCCCCACTTACTCTCCCAATACCCAGCCAATTGTAGATTTTTCTTCCCTCCCACACAAAATATGTTGTGTGGGAGGGAAGAAATATGTTCCTCCATTTCACTCTGCAAGCCCCATCCCATTTTAATCCTCCCCCAACATCAGCTCCCTTCTAGTTCCAGCCCCACCCAGCATCCTCTCCCTTCTAGTCCCCCCCCATCAGCCCATTTCCAATCCTATCCTAGCCCCACCATCAGCCCATTTCCAGTCCTAGCTCCCTCATCCATTTCCAGTCCTATCTGAGCCCCTCCAGCAGCTCATTTCCAATCCCAGCCCCCCATCAGCCCATTTCTAGTCCTTTCCTATCCCCGCCATCAGCCCATTTCCAATCCTAGCCCCCCCAACAGCCCATTTCCAGTCCTATCCTAGCCCCTCAATTAGCCCATTTCCAATCCCAGCCCCCCATCAGCCCATTTCCAGTCCTAGATTTCCCCCCACTCAGCCCATTTCTAATCCAAGCCTTCCTATGAGTCTATTTCCAGTCCTAGCCCCTCCACGAGTCCATTTCAATCCAAGTCCCCACCACAGCCCATTTCCAATCATAAGAACATAAGATATGCCATACTGGGTCAGACCAAGGTCCATCAAGCCCAGTATCCTGTTTCCAACAGTGGCCAATCTAGGTCATACGTACCTAGCAGTTTCCCCAAAAGACACAGGTTCCACAATGCTTGTACTGGGTCAAGCATTGATATCCTGGGTCCCTTCTTAATAATGGTTTATGGACCTTTCCTCCAGGAACTTGTCCAAACCTTTTTTAAACCCAGCTATACTAACAGCCTTTACTACATCCTCCGGTAACAAATTCCAGAGTTTGATTACACGGTGAGTGAAAAAATATTTTCTTTTATTAGTCTTAAATAGTTTACCCTGTAGCTTCATTGCATGTCCCCTAGTCTTTCTATATTCTGATAAGGTAAACAATCGATCTACGTTTACCCGTTCCACTCCGTTCATTAATTTATAGACTTCTATCATATCTCCCCTCAGCCGTCTCTTTTCCAGGTTAAAGAGCCCTAACCTTTTTAGCCTTTCTTCATAGGAGTATCCTTCCATCCCCTTTACCATTTTGATGGCTCTTCCCTGAACCTTTTCTAAAATCGCTATATCCTTTTTAAGATACGGCGACCAGAACTGCACACAATATTCAAGGTGTGGTCTCACCATGGAATGATATAGAGGCATTATAATATCTTTTGTTTTATTCTCCATTCCTTTCCTTATGATACCTAGCATTCTATTTGCTCTCTTGGCCGCCGCTGCACACTGGGCCGAGGGTTTTAACATGTTATCCACAATGACGCCTAAATCTTTTTCCTGGATGGTTGTTCCTAATGTGGAACCTTGCATCGTGTAACCATAGTTTGGGTTGTTCTTCCCTAGGTGCATAACTTTGCACTTGTCCACATTAAATTTCATCTGCCATTTTGATGCCCAGTCTTACAATTTATCAAGATCCTCTTGCAATTTTCCACAATCCTCTTGGGTTTTAACAACTTTAAATAGTTTTGTGTCATCTTCAAATTTGATAACCTAACTCATTATTCCACTTTCCAGGTCATTTATGACTATATCAAAAAGCAGCAGACCCAGCACAGATCCATGGGGTACACCACTAATCACCTTTCTCCATTGGGAAAATTGGCCATTTAGCCCTACCCTCTCCTTTCTATCTTTTAACCAGTTCCTGATCCACAGTAGTACACTGCCTCCTATCCCATGACTCTTTAGTTTTGCCAAAACTCTCTGATGAGGGACCTTGCCAAAGGCTTTCTGAAAATCCAGATACACTATATCAACCGACTCACCTTTGTCCACCTGTTTATTCACACCTTCAAAAAAACATAACGGATTAGTAAGACAAGATCTTCCTTGTCTAAAGCCATGTTGGCTGTCTCCCATTAGACCATGACTATCTACATGCTGAGTAATTTTATTCTTTATGATGGTTTCTACCATTTTTCCCGGTACTGACGTGAGGCTCACCGGTCTGTAGTTTCCCGGATCACACCTCGAACCCTTTTTAAAAATTGGTGTTACATTGGCGATCCTCCAATCTTCAGGTATTAGAGATGATTTTTATGTTAGTTCACAGATTACTAATAGCAGGTCTGCAATGTCATATTTCAGTTCTTTCAACACCCTTGGATGTATATCATCCGGCCCAAGTGATTTGTTACTCTTCAGTTTATCCAATAGTTGTAATACATCTTCCTGATGTATCGATATTTCCTTCAATTCTTCCGCACCTTTAAATACCACTTCAGTCATGAATACTAAATACCACCAATCCTTGCCCCCAACAGTCAATGAAATTCCTATACTAGCCCCTCCATTAGTCCATTTCCAGTCCAAGCCCCCCTCCCCATCAGTTATTTCTACTTCAAGCCTTCTCTCCTCAGTCCATTTCCAGTCCTAGCTCCCTCCCCTCACAGTCCATTTCCATTCCAAGCCCCCCTCCCCATCAGCTATTTGCAGTTCAAGCCCCTCTCCACTCAGCTCATTTCCAGTCCTAGCAACGCCCCCAGCCTATTTCCAGTCCTAGTAAACCCCCCCCCCCACCATCTCCCACAGTCCATTTTCAGTCCTAGCAACACCCCCAGCCTATTTTCAGTCCTAGCAACCTCACAGCACATATCTAGTTCTAGTAACCCTCCCAGCCCATTTTCAGTCCTAGTAACCACCTCCACAACCCATTTTTAGTCCTAGCAAACCCTCACAGCCCATTTCCAGTCCTAGCAACCCCCAGCCCATTTTCAGTCCTAGCAACCCCCACAGTCCATTTTCAGTCCTAGTAACCCCCCCAGCCCATATCTAGTCCTAGTAACCCCAACTCATTTTCAGTCCTAGTACCCTCACACACCCATTTTCAGTTCTAGCAACCCCCCATAGCCCATTTCCAGTCTTAGTAACCCCCCAGCCCATTTTCAGTCCTAGCAACCCCCCACAGACCATTTCCAGTCCTAGTAATGCCCCCCCAGCCCATTTTCAGTCCAAACCCCCCCTCCCTCCACTCCCGAAGAGCCCTGCGGCTAGCTAAGAGGGAGCTGGAGAGGTCCCAGCTCACCTCTACAGCTGCCGAAGTGAAGCGCACCTTTTCTCTTCACTTCGGCAGCTGTACTGACATTTAGAACTCTGCCATGCTGAGGTCAAAGGGGACTTCCTGTTTCCCGCGCTTGGCGCGGTAGCATTCTAAACGTCAGTACAGCTGCCGAAGTGAAGGTAAAAGATGCACTTCACCTTGGCAGTTGTTAGAGGCCGCCCTGCCTGCCGGTGTTCAGTGCAGAATGTTGTTGGCCCGGGGCCCCCTGAAACGTGGGGCCCTGTGCATTCTTGCTCAATGGACAGGCCAGCCCTGCATGGGATGGAGGTTTGATTGAGTGGGTGGGGTGATGTATGAGAGTGGTTGGGAAGGGATGAGTGCAGGAGGAACTTAATTTTGCTGGGAATTTGCTTTGTAAGTGATTTGGATTGGAGGAGGGGTCTGTGACCCTAAGAGAAGTGCTTTTTTATTTTGCAGTTTCTGTGTCATGGTTTTTGGTTGTTCTTTGCTATTTTCTGATTCAATCCTTTAAAGATACAATGGGTTGGGGGGGGCGGGATTAGAAGGGGGGTAGAGGATCGGTGGGTTGTTACGGCTGGTGGGTTTGGACATGAGGAAGGTCTTATGGTGGATCAGCTGTAAGGGTCAGGAAGAGACTTCTTTTTGGAGAGGGTGTTTTTCTCTCTTCAGGGTTCTTGCTCTTTACTTTCTATCCTTGATATACACTTTCTCTAGTTATAATTAAACTTATTTCATGGAATGTCCATGGGCTACATAACCCGGTTAAATACCATTGGGTCCAGGACCAGATCCTTCGTGAGAAAGCAGATATTGTCTTCTTACAAGAGATTCACTTTGCGGGGCAGTACCATTTTAAATTTGCTCCCCTTAAGTTCTCCCAGATCTTTGTTGCCAATTTTATCTCTTGCAAGTGTGAGGTGGCAATTCTCATTTCTCACACATGCCCATTTCAGTTGATCATAAGAACATAAGAACATAAGATATGCCATACTGGGTCAGACCAAGGTCCATCAAGCCAAGTATTCTGTTTCCAACAGTGGCCAATCTAGGTCATATGTACCTAGCAGTTTCCCCAAGGGACACAGGTTCCACAATGCTTGTATTGGTTCAAGCATTGATATCCTGGGTCCCTTCTTAATAATGGTTTATGGACTTTTCCTCCAGGAACTTGTCCAAACCTTTTTTAAACCCAGCTATACTAACAGCCTTTACTACATCCTCCGGTAACAAATTCCAGAGTTTGATTACACGGTGAGTGAAAAAATATTTTCTTTTATTAGTCTTAAATAGTTTACCCTGTAGCTTCATTGCATGTCCCCTAGTCTTTCTATATTCTGATAAGGTAAACAATCGATCTACGTTTACCCGTTCCACTCCGTTCATTAATTTATAGACTTCTATCATATCTCCCCTCAGCCGTCTCTTTTCCAGGTTAAAGAGCCCTAACCTTTTTAGCCTTTCTTCATAGGAGTATCCTTCCATCCCCTTTACCATTTTGGTGGCTCTTCTCTGAACCTTTTCTAAAATCGCTATATCCTTTTTAAGATACGGTGACCAGAATTGCACACAATATTCAAGGTGCGGTCTCACCATGGAACGATATAGAGGCATTATAATATCTTTTGTTTTATTTTCCATTCCTTTCCTAATCATACCGAGTATTCTATTTGCTCTCTTAGCCGCCGCTGCACACTGGGCCGAGGGTTTTAACATGGTATCCACAATGACGCCTAAATCTTTTTCCTGGCTGGTGGTTCCTAATGTGGAACCTTGCATCGTGTAACAATAGTTTGGGTTGTTCTTCTCTAGGTGCATAACCTTGCACTTGTCCACATTAAATTTCATCTGCCATTTTGATGCCCAGTCTTCCAATTTATCAAGATCCTCTTGCAATTTTCCACAATCCTCTTGGGTTTTAACAACTTTAAATAGTTTTGTGTCATCTGCAAATTTGATAACCTCACTCGTTATTCCACTTTCCAGGTCATTTATGAATATGTCAAAAAGCAGCGGATCCAGCACAGATCCCTGGGGTACACCACTATTCACCTTTCTCCATTGGGAAAATTGGCCATTTAGCCCTACCCTCTGCTTTCTATCTTTTAACCAGTTCCTGATCCACAATAGTACACTGCCTCCTATCCCATGACTCTTTAGTTTTGCCAAAAGTCTCTGATGAGGGACCTTGTCAAAGGATTTCTGAAAGTCCAGATACACAATATCAACCGACTCACCTTTGTCCACCTGATTATTCACTCCTTCAAAAAATCATAACAGATTAGTAAGACAAGATCTTCCTTGTCTAAAGCCATGTTGGCTGTCTCCCATTAGGTCATGACTATCTACATGCTGAGTAATTTTATTCTTTATGATGGTTTCTACCATTTTTCCCGGTACTGATATCAGGCTCACCAGTCTGTAGTTTCCCGGATCACCCCTGGAACCATTTTTAAAAATTGGTGTTATATTGGCGATCCTCCAATCTTCAGGTATTAGAGATGATTTTAATGATAGTTCACAGATTACTAATAGCAGGTCTGCAATATCGTATTTCAGTTCTTTCAACACCCTTGGATGTATACCATCCGGCCCAGGTGATTTGCTACTCTTCAACTTATCTAATAGTTGTAATATATCTTCCCGATGTATCGACATTTCCTTCAATTCTTTCGCACCTTTAAATACCACTTCAGTCATGGATAACATCCCTACATCTTCCTCAGTAAAGACTGAAACAAATAATTCATTCAGTCTCTCCGCTATCGCCTTGTCGCATCTTAGTGCTCCTTTAACCCCTTTATCATCTAATGGACCAACTGACTCTCTCACAGGTTTTTTGCTACGCATGTACTTGAAAAGGTCTTTACTTCGCGTTTTTGCTTCCGCAGCAAGCTTCTTCTCAAATTCTCCCTTTGCCTGCCTTATCAATGCCTTGCATTTGACTTGCCAGTGCTTGTGCTGTTTCCAGGTTTCGTCGTTTGGCTATTTTTTTCCATTTCCTGAAAGATGCTTTTTTGGCAACAGCCTCTCTGACCTCACCTTTAAACCATGCTGGCAGTTTTTTGGACTTCCTTCCACTTTTCTTAAAGCGTGGAATACAGCTGGTCTGGGCTTCCAAGATAGTATTTTTCAACAACAGCCAAGCCTGATGTATGTCTTTAACCTTTGCAACTGCTCCTTTTAGTTTTTTCTTAACTGTTTTCCTCATTTTATCATAGTCTCCCTTTCGAAAGTTAAAAGGTAGTACTGTGTATTTCCTTACTATCCCTCCTCCACTAATTAAATCAAAGGCAATCATGCTACGATCACTATTGCCAAGTGGCCCCAACAACCTTATCTCTTGCACTAGATCTGGTGTTCCACTAAGGATTAGGTCTAATATGGCTTCCCCTCTGGTTGGTTCATGAACCAGCTGCTCCAAGAAGCAGTCATTTATTTCATCTAGGAACTTTATCTCCCTAGCATGTCCTGACGTGACACTGACCCAGTCGATACTGGGGTAGTTGAAATCACCCATTATTATTACTGTGCTGTAACGTTTGTTAGCTTCCTTGATTTCTTTGAGCATTTCATCATCCATTTGGTCATTCTGGCCAGGCGCTCGATAGTACACCCCCACTGCCATTGCCTTCCCCCTTTTACATGGAATTTCAATCCATATAGATTCTACAGCAGATTTTGTTTCCTGCAAAACTTTAATCCTTTCTGATTCAATGCCCTCTCTAACATAGAGAGCAACCCCTCCACCAATTTGATCAGCTCTATCATTACGATATAGTTTGTACCCAGGTATCACAGTGTCCCACTGGTTGTCCTCCTTCCACCATGTCTCTGATATTCCAATCATATTTAACCTCTCATTTAGTGCTATATATTCTAACTCTCCCATCTTATTTTTTAGACTTCTAGCATTTGCATACAAGCATTTTAGAGAATGTATTTTATTCATATTAATTTGGCTATTGTTAGATATGGGTAATTTGGGATCTTTAAGCTCTGTCTGCTCCATACTTGAGGGCATTTGGGCTACTTTACTCTTTTGTGGAACCTCTCTGCTTTTGGTAGTATCGTTCAAAAATACATTCTTCCAAACCATCCGCTCTTGGGCGACTGTCGGCTTTCCCCTAATATCTAGTTTAAAAGCTGCTCTATCTCCTTTTTAAAGGTTAATGCCAGCAGCCTGGTTCCATCCCAGTTAAGGTGAAGCCCATCCCTTCAGAAGAGCCCCTCCTTTCCCCAGAATGTTCCCCAGTTCCTAACAAATCCAAAACCCTCATCTCTGCACCATTGTCTCATCCACGCATTGAGACTCCGGAGCTCTGCCTGCCTTTTGGGTCCTGCGCGTGGAACAGGAAGCATTTCGGAGAATGCTACCTTGGAAGTTTTGGATTTCAACTTCCTACCTAAAAGCCTAAATTTAGCCTCCAGAACCTCCCTACCACATTTTCCTATGTCATTGGTACCGACATGTACCAAGACAGCAGACTCCTCCCCAGCACTATCTAAGACCTTATCTAGGTGGCGCGTGAGGTCCGCTACCTTCGCACCAGGCAGGCAGGTTACCAGGCAATCCTCACGTCCACCAGCCACCCAGCTATCTACATGCCTAATGATCGAATCACCAACTATAACGGCTGTCCTAACCCTTCCCTCAAGGTCACATGGCCCTGAAGAAACTTCCTCGGTGCGAGAGGGTTTTACATCACCTGGAGGACAGGTCCTAGTTACAGGATCACTTCCTGCCACACCAGGGTGATGCTCTCCTGTCACGTGACCTCTCTCCTCCATGGCAACAGGGATGCTGCCAGACTGGAGGTGGGACTTCAGGACTATATCCCTGTAGGTCTTGTCTATGTACCTCTCTGTCTGTCTTATGCTTTCCAAGTCTGCTACTTTAGCCTCTAGAGAACGGACTCGTTCCCTGAGAGCAAAGAGCTCCTTGCACCTAATGCGCACGTAAGGCCTCTCACCAACAGGGAGAAAATCATACATGTGACACTCAATGCAAAAGACCGGAAAGCCCCCATCCCGCTGCTGGACTGCTGTCTGCATCTTAGTTTTAAGTTTGTGTTTAGATCTAAGTTCTTTACTTACTAAGGGTTGCTATGGATATTTATACTAATAAAACTGTACCTAATACGTGTAATATAGCTTGTTCACCTGAAGCTTAAGTAATCTCAGGTCCTTAGTGTATGACTGATTTGGGTAATGAGCTTCACCTGAGAGCACCTCCTGTCTTTTAAGATGTGTAAGTACCTATAAAGCTACGATTATCCCAGGGGTGGGTGGGTGGGTGTTGGGAGGGAGGGAGGGAAATAACACTTATTAAAAGAGGGCTGCTACACAGTACCCTGTCTTGTGCTGCTGAGGTAAGCTATATTCTGATTTGATTTAAATTATAGCTCTTAGCTGCTGCTAGGCTCTAACTTCTTATGAAATTTAAACTACAAGCACTCTGCTCAGGGCCGGATTTACCTTGAGTGAGGCCCTACACCAACAAAAATTGTGGGCCCCCAGAAAAGATAAAAACAAGCACGCCGGATCAGCTGCACGCTGTTGCCCTGACGTCATAATTAAACTGGCAATCCCAAAAGCCAAACTTGTGTGACCCCCTCGGGGTTCCGCGCTGGCCCCGGGCTCTGACTTAGCAGCGGCCGACAGGGGCTGTCGGCTGCCGATCACGGTAGCAGGCCAGTTGTTATTCCCCAAGAGCCGGGCCACACATCCCCCCTAGTATTCACAGCAGGGCGCATAAAAGTCGGGGTTTGTACGATTCTGACACAGCGCTACTTTAGCATACACATTTGTGTAACTTAAGGCACTCAAGTCGGTTGCGAAGTAAGAGAAAACACATTTATTCAATTCAACATTAAAACATTTATAAAATCATTCCCTTTAAAACTTATTCTTTATTTCTGGCACAAAGACACAAAGTCCACTGCGGCAGTCTATACTTAGCTGAATCCTCTTCCCGGTTGGTAGGTGAGTATTCAGCGCTGTGCTCCTTCTGTGTGCGCAGTTGGGGCCCTTGTTGAGTAGTTCTTGGTTTTTCTTCTCCCTCACCTATCTTAAAAAAAAATCAAAAGGAAGGAAAACCTTGTCTCTCCCTGGGTATCTTCAAAGGTATTTTTCTGGGACAACTTTGGTGTACTTGTGGGCACTAACTTCAGGGTAAAATAAAAGGATAATTCAAGTTCCCTGCTAATTTTCCTTTGCTCAGTCTTTTTTCCTATATGCATTTATATAGCACACTATGAGAGCTTGGTTCTTTTGACTGTCCAGAACAACTCTTATCTCTTGGCCTTACTGCTTTAGCATCTTCAGTTGCAAAAGTTAATTTTCATTTGCTTCAGTCACACTCTATTTTGAGGAATTATGCACTTATACATACTGAGCCTTTTAATGCTGGTATCTCACCTTGAAATAGCACTTTTCTTATAAGCACCTTGTTTCTGACCTAAGTCAGGGTCAGCATATAACTTTCTTTTGTCACAAGAATAATATTACAGAAATACTGTGCATCTTTTCAAAGAAAGCAGCAACATTTAACAAACACAGAACATCAGAATTCTCTGCTCTGCACAGCTGTTTTGCTAAAACAGAACCAGTTAAGAATAATCTCAATTTCAGGCAAACACTTCTCTGACCTTAGTAAGTTTCCTTTCATTCATCTGCAATTGTACCTTTCAGAGAAACTACAGAGTAAAACTTCTCTTTAACTCAATTAGCCAGATTCAATTTATCTGCACACTAACAAGGACTGGCTTATTCTTATAACTTATTTTTAAATTCTTCCCTGAGGATATCAATAGGCACTACTCAGTTACTTTACTTATCTCAGCCCTTTAACTCTGGTTTTTAACTGCTTTTCTCTAACTTGCACTGGACAAGCAGTAAAGTACATCTTCTCCAGGTAAAACCCTCTTTCTTTCTTTTCTTCTGTTTAACAGAAAAACTTCTGGTTTCCTTGGAAACAGGGATTCCATTCAGTTCATATGACTGACTTTAACCTATCATGTGCTGTGTTCTGGGAATTCTACAGGTTGTTTACTATCAGAATGTTCCCTTGATCTCCATTTTAAACTACTCTTTTTACATTACTTTCTATGGGAATTCCCTTTTCCTCCCCTAAACTGTATCAATATATTTCAGTATCATCAAAACATTAACATCGCCTTAATCAGGAACTCAGCAGCTACCTCACAGTGGTTTTAGAATTTAAATTGGGCCATGGACAAATATGCTGCAGATTTCTCTTAAATATGAAACAAAGTAAATTTCCTAACCTATCCCAAACTATTTCAAAAATTAGTTTATACTTCCAGCTATCCTTCACATCGAATGTAATTCAATATTCAATTTTGGTAGCCCCCCAAAACACAAAGTTCATTTACTCTAAAATTCCATACTAAATGTACTTTTAACAACTAAAAACCCACTTACTTATTTTATTTATAATCCCCAATTTAATTTGAGCCCAAATTTGTATCCTTCTAATAATTTTAACCCCTTCAATACCTAACCCTGCAAAATTAAACCCTTAAACAACAAAATTTCCTAATTTTAACCCCACAATTGATGTTTTCAGATCCCCTTTACATAAAGTAGACCCTTTTTCTGAGTTCACAGGATCTCCAAATCTTCCTGGGTCTCACAACTTTCCGGGTAACTTTCTATCTAAACCCCTGGAACTCTCGCCTGGGTACCCTCAAATCTAGGCCCCGGCTTCTCCCTTGGCCTGCTATAGCCCTTGCAGCCAATTAGAAGCTCTCTATGCTTCCGCCAATCAAAAGATCTCTATCACTTCCCAAGGGAAGGGTTAACACATTTCTTTAACAAAATACATTCTAACCCTTCGGGTTACACTTGGAATGTACAACACTGTAGAAATAAAACTATACATTAATTTTCTCTTGTACTAAACAAAGTGCAGACGTTAATGATGCACATTTACCAGAGCTGACATATTCCAATTAATAAATTCAAAATAAAGAGATATTTTTCTACCTTTTGTGCATTTTTTTCAGCTGCAATTGCTGCAGACACTTTCTTCTGGTTTCTTCGTGTCAGCCCAACTCCAGTCTTAACCCCCCCAGCCCATTTCCAGTCCCAGCCCCCCCCCCCCCCATCGTCTAAAGTAAACTAATAAAAAAAAAATAAAACGCTGGCCGCTGCCGCTGCGCGGCAGCAGCATGGACTGTCCCGCGGGGCCCCCTCTGCCCAGCTGAATCCCTCCCTCCGCAACGGCTGAGCCCCTCCGTGCCGGCTTTGAGAGGCGCGAAGGGAGAGTGTCTCCCTCGCGTCTCTGTTAAGCCCGCACGGGCTTAACAGAGACGCGAGGGAGACACTCTCCCTTCGCGCCTCTCAAAGCCGGCATGGAGGGGCTCAGCCGGGCAGAGGGGGGCCCCGCGGGACAGTCCATGCTGCCGCGGCAGAAGAGGGGGCCCCGCGGGACAGTCCATGCTGCCGCGGCAGCAGCCAGCGGTTTTTTTTTAAAATTTAATTAAAAAAATATAACAATTTGTTCAATTTTTGTGGGCCCTTGCCAGCTGTGGGCCCTACGCTGTAATGGCAAGCGCTTTGAAAAGCTCTTATTCTATCACTCACCCACAGAAGGAAAACTCTCAGACAGGCTGGAATGCAAACAGGATCTTTAATGTGCACACAGGATCAGACAGAGATACCAGCAACCTCCACAAGGGTCTGAACCCCGAGGGACGGCCTACAATGCCTTATATACAGTACAGTTTTAAACTCATTCTACAATCCCATTTGCCACAGGTATTTCCTGCCCACCAATCAGCAGCCCCTGGGGAGGTACCTGGGTGACCTGTCCAAACCGGTATGCTCTGGTCTGTTGGTTTCTGGGCTAGGGGATACTGTGCTCAGACCTGGAGTGGGGGGAAGGGTGCCTAGTGAAATCTCAATGCCTTTCTCTTAGCAGGCTGATTACCTCATGGCTTGCTGCATGGCTGGGGGGAAGGGTTACCTACAGCTAAATCTCATGACTGCCTCAACGCCACGGCGTAGTTGGCGTATAGGTAAATCCGGCCCTGTCTCTGCTGGGTTCTAAATTTAACCAGAAAACTCTTTTCTGTGTTTTAAATTTAAGCTAAAAGAATTTTGCTGATGCTAGGCCCTGAGTGACTATTAAATTTAGACTACAAGCTCTCTGCTGGGTTCCAAATGTAACCAGAAAGCTCTTTTCTGTGTTTTAAATTTAAGCTAAAAGTACTTTGCTGATGCTAGGCCCTGAGTGACTATTAAATTTAAACTACAAGCTCTCTGCTGGGTAATGAGTATAGTGACTCAGGGGGTAAATTACTCATTCCCCATGACTCCATACTTATCTTAGTTAATGTCTATATACCTCCTTTGCTGATTGGCAACTCTCTTCGGGAAGTTTCTAAGGCTGTGCAGCCTCTACACCAAGGTCAGATTCTGCTTGGAGGGGATTTTAATTATGTGATGACTCCATTAGATCACACCGGTATGAGATTCTCGATTTCTAAACCAGCTTACCAGCTGGTTGACATGTTATTGAGCTTAGATCTTTGCGATGCTTGGCGGACTTCTCATGCCCAGGTACGGGATTAAACTTATTTTTCGCAGGTTCACAATAGCCACTCTCACATAGATATGTGGTTTGTGAGGAGGAAGATGGTAGCGGCAGCAATCCTTCTGAATGTGCCTTTCCTTTTTGCTTTGTTTTACCTTTCTGCTGTTTTCCATGACACACATATCACGTAAAAGGAAGGCAAAATTGCAGGTGGATCCAGTTCTTCCAGTCCAGCCAGCGCAGAAGACCGAAGCAGCAGCTGGAGGTTCTCTGCTGTTTAATTCTGGCGAGCTTATCCTGCGGATGGTACTACCACTCTGCCCCGGAAGTGCCGGGTTTATCAAACAATGCTATGGTTTTGAAAATGTTCTGCGGCTTATCAATGTTGTCCATGGTCTTCGATCTAAGTCTGAGCAATATGCTATAATGTTGTTAGATGCTTTTGACAAGGTGGAATGGCCTTATTTATTTAAAATCATAAAGTCTTTTGGCTTTGGATCCTCCTTCTGGACTGCATATCTGCCCTGTATGCTAGATCCCAAGCCTCTGTTTTGGTAAATGGCTTTCTTTCTGCTCCTTTCTGTCTCAGGAGGGGCACTAGACAGGATTGCCCCCTATTTCCTCTTCTCTTTGCTCTAGCTATTGAACTCCTGACAGCCCATGTTTGCCAGCGTGCAGTGGAAATTGGTATACCCTTGGGTGCTGGCTGGCATGCCATCTCATTATATGCTGGCAGCACTTTAATCTACCTTTGAGAGCCCGCCACCTCTCTTCCAATAGTTGTAGACATTCTGGATTGCTTTTCCCATCTTTCTGGCTTTACAGTCAATAAACAGAAGTTAGTGCTGCTTTCTTGCCTTTCGGGGATTTCTTTGCCTGCTGCTTCAATCCCTGTGGATTTTCAGATGGTACAACACTTTCGATATTTAGGGGTTCTGATTCCTCAGGACCTTGCATACCTGTACTCACTTAATTATGGGGCCCTCCTCAAGAGTGTGCGCTAGGATATGCATTCTTGGTGCTCCGCTTCTGTCTTTTGGTTGGGATAGGTCAATATTCTTAAAATGTTACTCCTGCCATAGCTTTTATTCTTATTTACTCAGCTTCTGATTGCCATTCCACACATTTTCTTTTTGAAACTTTAAAGGGCTATTTATTACCCCTTTTCTCTGGTGGGATCACAGACCGAGGATTAGCTGGGAGGTCTTGATTCATCCAAAACTTTCCAGTGACTTGGATCTCCCTGATTCTGAGTTATACTATAGGTGTTCCTGTTTGTGGGCCTTGCACGTGTGGGTCCATTCCCTAGACTCTGAGTGGATCGCCCTGGAAAGGGATGGATAGCTCTGATTCTCTTGGATGTGATCCTTTTCCTTCAAGTTCGGGTGATGCATACTTAGTGCTATCACATCCCTTTCTCAATCCGTTTTGGTGAGTTTGGAATGCTATCAGTAATAAACTTTGCTTGTCCTCTCAGGTCTCACCTTATTCTCTGCTCTCTTCTTTTGCTTTTGTTCAGGATTTTGGGCAACAGCACCTTTGTGTGGTCAGTATCTGTGTGTGTTGGCTCTTTTAGACAAATCCATCATGATTTTGAAAGCCCGTCTGGTACAACTTTGGGGGACATCATTGTCTGACTTCCAGTACTTCCAGCTTCATCATTGTTTTGGCACTTTTTCCAAACGGGTGGATGTATTGCACCCTCCTTGCTCTTGGGAACATGTTCTTTTCGACTTCATGCATCTTCAATCTTTCTTGGCTTGACTTTATAGAGCACTTGCTTCCAACAGTCCCTGCTCACCAGGGGATCATTGTTCCTAGGAGATGGAAGTAGCTCTTGCCTGACAAGTCTGAGGATTTCTGGCATGAGGTCTATAGCTACTCTCAATCTTGTTCCATCTCTCTTCCCTAGTGAATACACAATTACGGATTTTGTTTCAGATGTCTTTTCTTCTGATGGATCTCTTCTGATGGAATCGTGCTGAGGATCCGCTTTGCTGGAGATTATGTGGCCGAAGAGGTGATTTTGAGCATATGCGGTGGTCCTGTCCTCATCTGCAGGAATTTGGACCCTTTTGTATGAGCATATTACTCACTCTTTGGATGTTCGTTTTGCCTTTAACCTTGAATTCTGTGTGTTGGGTTTCCTGCCCTCTGATCTTCTCAAGGATCAGTCTAGGTGTATTTCTAATTGTTTGCTCCTCCCAGCTTGGTCGGTTATAGCGCGATTTTGGAAGAGATCTTGGGCCCTCTCTTTCAATGAATAGATGGTTAAAGTGTGGGATATCTACCATTTGGACAAACTCACCGCAGGAGAGCACGGCCATCGATTTTGCGGTGATACTTTGTGGACTCGGGTGTTACATTGTGAGAGTTGATGGGCAATTTCTTGGGAAGATGAAGGTGGTGGGTGGGGGGAGGGGGCAGCAGATATAGCGGGTATCTTTTCTGGATGCTGTCAAGCCTTCCTGAGGTTTTAGCTGGGGGCTAGCAGACTACATCTCTGGGAGTGTTTTCTCCAGTTTGATGATGTTTTCTTATATGGTACAGTTTCTGTCTCTCCATTAATAGTACTCAGTATTGTGCGTCTGTGATTGCTGATGTATTTTTCTTCAATTCTTGAGATTGTTTTGTCTTGTGTTTATTGTGATTGCACAATACAAAATTCACAGCACAAAAATAGAATAATTGGGCATTTCCAATTTTTCAGCTGGTGCTCAAATGATTTCAATAAAAATATCAGTGGCAGTCAAACAACCATTTGCTCCCCCAGCTGGACCTCCAGCTTCAGTACTTGTCATGGCTATCAAACACACATACAGCTGATGCTCATGACAGTGCTGAGTCAGAACCAGAGGGGGGAAACTGGAGCTGTTCTTCTGCTCAATTCCAACAGAGGGGTCACTTCATCACGGTTCAGAGTCACCCAGCAATGGAGATGTGCTTTTGTTTGAAATGAAATACAAAATCTCAACACATTTTCCTATATTGTTTCATTATCAAAATGGAATGAAAGAAAAATGAATACAAATCACTTTTGTTTCTTATTTCATTTTCAAGTAGAAGAAAGCCCTAACCAACAAATTGGGGTCATGATATGTATGAATTGAGTTTTGAAGATTTCAAGAATTCTTTAAAAAACAAATTAAAGTACAATGGACCTTGGCAATATGTCAACAGCATGAATTAACAGATATTAAAGAGTCCAAAAATATTTTTATATGGGCTGCCACTGTTATAGTGTTATATTTTATTTATTTATTCAATAACAGCATTTCTATACCGTTTTATCCTAATATTTTAGTATTCCCTGACTTTCCACCAACCTGTAACTATGACACCTCCAGACATACCTCATCACATCTGCTCCGCACCCCACAAAATGCCCTTCCCCTTAAAACTACCATCCTGCAACTGCCCCATCTTTTCACCAGTTGCCCTCTGCACCTGCCACACCACCACTAAAGTTGCCACATTCCCAAAAAGTAATGTACTGCAATTCCTCCACCCCCAAAACTATCCCCTGATAACTACAGTACTAACCCACACACTGCCTACACCTATAACACTCCCTTGCAATTCACCTAGCATGAAACAAACTGTCCCATCCCTAAAAAATACCCCCAAAATGTCCCACCTCAATGCAAAATGCCCCATTCCAAGAACTGCCCCCTGCAAATTGATTACAAACTCTCTCCACTCCCAATACTAATATGCCCCATTCCCATAAACAGCTATCCCACAACACTGAATTGTGTCCCACCCATCAAAATATCCCCACATAACTTCCCACCTGTAAAACAAACTCCGCTTGCTAATGGCCCACTTCTAAAAACTCCCCACTGAAACTCATCCGCATCTTAAAAACTACTCCATCCACAAAACTATCTTCCGTCAACTGCCATAACCCACAAAATATGTCTTAGGAATAGCCACGCCACCCGTCTGCACAGCACACACAGAACATGCAACAGATACACACACACACCACAAATGCAGGATCCCTTTATAGCAACAGCATAAAATCAAAATAAACATAACTATCTCAACAAATAGTGGTGACCTATATGGACCAGTGGGTACACCTCTAAACAACGGCATGGGGAGGTGTGACCTGTATGGAGTGGCAGGTGCACCTGCTCTTGCCGCCTTGCTGGACAGACTAGATAGCCAATGCTGGTCTTTTTCTGCCATCATATACTACGAGGGTTGCTCATAAAGTAATGCCCCACATGTTTTTTCTCAGTCCAGAATGAAGATACAGGTATGAAATTGAAAGGGTAGTAACTTGGAACTACAAAGGACACATGTGTGTAATTTTACAGTCGTCCGACAAATAGCGAGGCGGTAGTGATCCTTCAAATGGTGTCTGTGAGTGACACACAGTACAAACAATGAGCTGTAATTGAATTCTTGGTGGAGGAGAAAGAAAGTGTGAGAAACATTCACAAATGGTTGTGTGCTGCGTATGGAAGTTCTGCGGTAGATAGGAGCACCGTTGGACAATGGGTGAAGAGAGTAAAGGCTTCAGGAAGTGGTAAAACAGAACTGGAAGATCGGACGTGGTCTGGGCGTCCTGCCTCAGCCACCAGTCCAGACAAGTTGCAGTGCACTGATGCAATTATTCGTGTGGATCGGTGCATCACGAGTTGGAAATTGTCCGTACAGCTTTCTGTCAGTAGAGGTAGTGCAATGGCAATTGACTCTTTGGGATATTCAAAGGTGTGTGCAAGATGGGTTCTGCGAAGTCTCACAACTGAACACAAACGCCAAAGGAAAGACATCTGCTCTGATTTGTTGGAGCGTTTTTTCCCAGATTGTCACAGGTGACGAAACCTGGGCTCACCACTATGAACCAGAGACTAAAAAGCAGTCCATGGAATGGCATCATGCTCACTCACCAAGAAAAAAGAAGTTCAAGACCACTCCTTCTGCTGGAAAAGTGATGATCACCATCTTTTGGGACATTGATGGCGTAATTCTGGTGGATGTGCTTGAGAGAGGTGAAACAATCAATTCAGATAGGTACATCAAAATCCTTCAAAAACTGAAACGGCGTTACTTGCAAGTGCGGCCTAACACTAATCCAGGAGACATGTTGTTTCAACACGATAATGCTCGCCCTCATACAAGCCTCTGAACCCAAGAGGCAATCGCCAGATTTGGTTGGACAGTGCTCCCCCACCCACTCTACAGTCCTTATCTGGCACCATCAGATTTTCATCTGTTTGGACCACTAAAGGATGGCCTGCGTGGAACAAGGTTTGAAGATGATGTGAGCGTGATTCGTGCTGTAAAAAAATGGCTGCATGAACAGGACATGAGCTGGTACAGAGGAGGAATTAATGCCCTCGTTTCTCGCTGGCGTAAGGCCGTAGATGTTGGAGATTATGTAGAAAAATAATATGCGTTAAGGACACATTAATTTATGCTGTGAGTGATTTTTACACATTTTGAATGAAAACTCTCCGTGAAAAATAATGTGGGGCATTACTTTCTGGTTTAAAGTTTAGGGAGGCACTGTCAGATGTGCTAAGAACCGTCATCAGCAAGGTATCTTTATATTTATTTATTTATTTATGTATATATTTCTATACCGCCCCTTCCAGCGATCAAGGGCGGTTTACAAGGAACATTTTAACAACTGTACACAGATGTATACATTTACATTGAACAATTAGATTTAACTATTTACAATGAACGGTTGATTTTAACTATTTACATTAAACAAAACTTCAACTTCAAGATGTATTAATAATACAAACATCCATTAACTTATTTACATTGGATATTTACAGTGGTTGTGTATGTTTTGGAATTTATTTCCTTTTATGACGTAAATCGGGGGTGTGTTTGGGGTTTCAGACAGGGGGGGGTTATTTAGTTTTGAGTAAGGGGGTTCGTGTGTGTATTACCATGGTTATGGAGGTGTTTTGGGGAATATGTGATTTCAAAGTGTTCAGTAAAGAGGTAGGTTTTTAGCTCTTTCCTGAACTGATAGAGGTCATTTATGATGCGAAGGTCAATTGGGAGGTCATTCCAGAGCGTAGGGGCAGTGAATGTGAATGCTCTGGAGCTAGTAGTTTTCTTTGTCTTCCTGAAGGCTTTTGGTGTGATAAGAGAGTGAGCTTCGTTTTGTCTGTGTGATCTAGTTTTGTTTGGTGATTGCAGAAGTGTGGATAGGTGTGAGGTGGCTATGTCTTTTATGAGTTTAAAGGTTGTTAGGATAGTTTTGTATCTGATTCGGCTGTTGATTGGGAGCCAGTGTAGTTCTAGCAGTATTGGGGTTACGTGGTCTGTTAGACGTGCTTTAGCTGTTACTTTTGTACAGACGTTCTGAGCTCTTTGGAGAAGGTATGTGCTTTTTTGAGGGAGGCCTATTAATAGACTATTGCAGTAGTCAAAGTGGGGGCGATTAGTGTATTTACTACAGATCTAAAATCTTGAGTTTCTAGGAGTGGCCTTAGGTGCTGTATAGTTTTTAGTTTGTAGTAGATGGTTTTTTACGGTTTGTTTTATGTGTGGTAGCATGGTGAGTGTGTGATCTATTATCACACCTAAATATTTTACTTCTTTTCTAACAGGTATGGATGTTCTGTTAATTGTGATTGTTTCTGGGAAGGTGTTCTCTGTGATTGATGACCTTGTTACGAACATTGCTTCCGTTTTTTTGAGGTTGATGCTGAGGTAGTTAGATTCTAACCAGGAGAAGGTTTCAGTCATACATTCTGATAGTGTGTCATAAGTGGGGTTTTTAGCGGTTATAGGGATAGCGAGCATGATGTCGTCGGCGTATATAAAGTGGTTAATCCTGTGTTTTTTAAATATGTTTGTTATTGGTTGTAGATACAAGTTAAATAGGAGGGCGGAGAGGGCTGACCCTTGGGGTATTCCTTGGCCTTGAGGGAATGGTTCTGATGCTTCTTGGTCGATTTGTACGCGTATTAGTCTGTTTGATATGTAGGACTTAAACCAATCAAGGACAGTCCCGCCTATACCTAAGCTTTGTAGTCTGTTGATCAGTGTGGAGTGGTTAATATTGTCAAAAGCGGCAGAAATATCTATGAATAGAAGTAGGAAGCCTTGGTTGTTGTCATCTGTACCTCTGATGAGGAAATCCATTAGTGTGATTAATAGAGTTTCTACTCCATGGAATGGGCGAAACCCAAATTGGTGTGAGTCAAGTGGTTTATGTTCATCAATGTGTTCTTGTAACTGTATTTGAATTGTTTTTTCTATTATTTTAGCTATAAATGGGATGCTGGCTATGGGTCTGTATGAGTTCGGGTCTTTTAGGTCAAGCTTGTTGTTCTTTAATATTGGTCTAAGTGTTGTGAGTTTTAAGGCATCAGGCATTGTGCCTTGTGAGAGGGATTGGTTCACTATGTGTTGTAGATTTTCCGCCAGTTCCTCCTTTGCACATTTAATCCATGATACAGGGCATGGGTCTAGTGGGGAGGTTGTTGTGTTGATCATGGTTACGATTTTAAGGAGTTGTTTTTGATCTATTATGTGGAAGTTTGTCCATTCGTTTATGAGTTTAGTGCTTGTAATTATTGGTGTCAGAGTAGTGGTTTTGTTTTTTAGTTTCGCTGCAAAGTGTGTTGCTAGTGTTTGTACATTTATTGCTGGTTGTTTAGGCTCGGTGTTATTAGTTTTAGTTAGTGTTTTCACTATCGCAAATAGTTCTCTCGGGCGGTTGATGGCTGAGTTTAGTACTTTAGAGTGGTAGTCTCTTTTTGATTTGTTGATTGCATTTTTGTATCCAGTAAGTAATAACATGTATTGGGATTTGTTTTCATCCGATTTTGTTTTCCGCCATTTCTTTTCTTGTTTCCTTAGCTGCTTTTTTAGTTTTGCTAGCTCTTTCGTGAACCACTTTTCTGTCTTTTTTGTTTGTCTATGTATGACTTGTGTGGGGACAGCTGCATTTTGGATGGTTGAATTCCAATATGTTATGGTTGAATTGATGTCTGATGAGTTTGTGTTGAGTTTGGGTAATACTTCATTGAGGAATGTATTCTTGTTAAAGTGTGCGAATCGTGTAGTGTGTGTAGGTTTGCTTGTGGAGTTTTTTGGAGCTTGTATTGATAGGTAAGTTGTAATAAGGTAGTGGTCGGACCATGGTACTTCGGTTATGGTTGGAGTGGTGTGTGGCTGGTGACTGTAGAGCATAGAGGGAAGGAAGATTAGGTCAAGTATGTTACCTTTATTGTGTGGGGGCTTGTATTATTTGTGTATATCCCATTTGTGTCATAGCTTCTATGAAGTTATTTGATTGTGAATTGGTCAGTGATGGAAGGTTCAGGTCACCAAGGAGTATGAGTGGTTTGCTTTGAGATGCTGTGCAAGCATGTTCTAGGATAGGGGTGAGGTTATTTTGATTGGATGATGGGGGTCGGTAGATGAGGGCGAGGGCAAGGGTTCTATTTTCTATATTGACAATGTCTATTCCGTCTATATTGTCTAAGTTTGTTAGGGTGAATTTTAGGTCTTTTTTGGTGAGTATTAAAGCGCCTCCACCTCTTTTTATATTCCGATGACAGTTGAATATGTCATATTGATGTGTGGCTAACTGGTTTAGTAGTATGGTGTCTGTGTGTGTGAGCCATGTTTCAGTGATGCAGATAATATCTGGGGATGTGTCTTTTATTATATCATTGATTATTGGTATTTTATTTCGTATAGAACGGATGTTTATTAAGATGATTTGTAGGTTAGAATTTGTGTTATTAGCTTGTTTGTTTATTGTACTATCGAGTTGGGGTTTTATTTGTATGAGTCTGTGAAGGGGTTTGTCTGAGTTGTTGCGCGAATGATGATAGTGGGGGTTTGATTATGTATTGCTGTGTGTTGGGTTCTGATGCTGGTTATGGGTGGTTGGGATGTTATTGTAAGGATTCCTGTAGTGATTGTGGATGATGGGGATGTTATTGTAAGGGCTTTGGTTGGTATTGTATGTATGTATGTCTCCAATGACTAGCCGATATATATCAAAACATCCATATTTTTATCATTAAAGTGGTATTGCACAAATATGTGAGAAACTAAGACAATATTCTTCGTTCTCAGATACGGATAACTGTATGAAGTGCCCAGAAGACGAATGGTCCAATCAGGAGAGAGATGCCTGTATCCCAAAAATGAAATCCTTCCTGTCCTATGAGGAGCCTCTGGGAATCGCTTTGACGTTCATCAGCATGTTCTTCTATTTTATCACTGTTGTCATTTTGGGGATCTTCATTAAATACCGTCATACTCCCATAGTGAAAGCCAACAACCGGAACCTCAGCTATATTCTCCTTGTTTCCCTTATGTTCTGTTTCCTCTGTTCCTTGATATTCATTGGCCATCCTGATAAGTTAAGCTACATCGTAAGACAGATTGCCTTTGGGATCACTTTCTCCATCTCTCTCTCCTCCATACTGGCAAAAACCATCACTGTAGTCATTGCCTTCAATGCCACCAAGCCCAAAAGTAAGCTCCGGAACTGGATAGGTTCCAAAGTGTCAAATTCTATCATCCTTTGCTGTTCTCTTCTACAAGCCCTTCTGTGCCTCGTATGGTTGAGCACGGATCCCCCATTTCCATATCATAACTATCAATCGGATATTGGAATAGTATTAATTGAATGTAATGAAGGGGCAATAGTTGCATTTTATTCTGTTCTGGGTTATCTGGGATTTTTGGCTGGTATCAGCTTCATCATAGCTTTCCTTGCAAGAAATCTACCTGACAGTTTCAATGAGGCCAAGTACATCACCTTCAGCATGCTGGTGTTCTGCAGTGTCTGGATCTCCTTCATCCCAACATACCTGAGCACCAGGGGCAAGTACATGGTGGCAGTGGAGATCTTTGCTATCCAGGCCTCCAGCGCAGGACTGCTGGGCTGTATCTTCCTCCCCAAATGCTACATGATTCTGCTGAGACCTGAGAAGAACAGCAGAAAGTACCTAAAAAGAGATGTAAAGACTTAGAGGAATAGAAATTGCTCTTTTTATTAAAGAAAGAATCCCAGACTAACAAAGGTTTTGTTTGGCTCTTCTGCCATTACATTCAAATTCATACACAATAGATACATATTTTAAGGTATTTATAGTGATGTGTACACGCTGCGAGTACCCAATGGGTTAGATTTAAAAGGGAAGATTTTATATTCTACTGTATGTAGAGGGTACCCCGTAGGAGAAAGGCTCCTTTGTCATTGCTTGGATACCTAATGTGTTTGGAGACCATTAATGCTGTACAAATTTAAAAAAAAGAGGACAGGCTAAGCTATATAGGTGTTATCCATCTAATCAAGGAAGATGGTCTCCAATTTACATGATCATCTGCAGAAAAAAAATAGAACATTTTTTGCACTTAATAAAATTAGCTGTTACCATACAAATCATCAGTAGTAGTAGTAGTTATTAAACCAGTTTGACAGTCAGTCATATGAGTGGTTCTACTTTCTTATTAAATTGGACCAGACTGAGAGTCATGAAAATATTTTCATTGGGGACAAACAAATAATCTACTGCTACTACTATTACTAATGATCATCTCAATAACGCTACAAGGTGCACACATCGTTCTTCAAATCCATGTAAAAGATGGACCCTGCTCATCAGAACTTACGATTTCGTTATAGATGGACAACAAAATGTGTGGGATCTAGAGGAAAGTTAAAGATACACATAGGTGGTGAACTGGAGACGTGGAGGCCAATTCCATCGGATGCACGTCCGGCTACAGCTTGGACAGGGCATGTTATACCTCATTCTGCAACCGCAGGAGCTATACGTTCCATGCAATTGTGGAATTGGGCACATAGATGGCATGCATCCGATTCCAAGCTGCGATTCATTCTGGGATCTGCCTGGTGTGCCGGTGCAGCGGTGTCCTGTCGCCATGACAGTGGTACATCCAGCCAGAGACAATGAATCCCTGGGAGAATGTGAGGCACTGCCACACTGCCATCTGACCCTCAATAGGGGACCCCTAGGTTTGAATGTGGCGGCCGGTGCCATGCTACTGCGGTGCAATGGGGCTGAGGGGTCTATAGCATTAAATCTTCACCAAGTCCGGCACTTATTCCACCCTTGTAGTGGAATAAGCTTGGCATCTAGGTAGGTGCCGGGGGACGTAGAGAGACATGAGCTGAATAACCTATGTACACCCCAGCAGACGGCCCCTGCACCACCCTCTCCTGTCCCCATCCATCGCTCCCCACACAAATGCTGCGTACATGCGGGACGTGCTGGTATCACAATTGTGATGAGGGCTAAACACGGGCTGCACCTCCAACCTGGACATCCAACCCTACTATTCATGGTTGAGAATGATCACCTAAGTGCAGAAAAATATCAGTGATATTACATATTGTGATCAATCTTTAGAGTTCTGACATCGATATGATAATTGTATTAAAGTCTGGTTTTGGACCTTTTAGATTGGTGCTATGCAAAACATGTGAAATAAAGAACCTAAAATCATCTTTAGACTCCGTTTTGAATATCAGGTTTTTATGCAGTTAAACAGATGCATGTAATATCTGTGGTTTATGCACATTACAACTACTACTTATAGTTTGTATTGTGATACAGTCCCTGCTATATAGAGTTTATAACCTATGCAAGGCAGGCACACAACAGAGAGGGAGCTAGAGATGATCATAACACATTTATTTATTTTATTTAACAGGATTTATGTACTGCTTTATCATTTCAATCAAGGTGCTTTACATTGAAACCTAAACTTGATAATGTACTTTAAGCAGGGACATTGATAACTTGGATTTTTCTGAGACAATGGAGGGTTGGGTGACTTGCCCAGGGCCACAAGGAGTGCTAGTGGGAACTGAACCCTGGTTTCTGGGTTCTCAAGCCAGTGTTCTTAACCATTAGGCTCCTCCTCCTCCACATGGGTGACCAAAGAGCATAAATGGTCAGGATCCAAGATCTGCCACAAAGTGCTTGGTGTTTAGCCTGGATTTTAATAGGGGAAATGCCCACTAGTCTTGAAGGACTAGAAAGGGGGGCTGTTACTTCTGGAGAGAAATCTGAAATTGTGAGTATATACTTCTGGGAATTTTTCTGAAAGGAATTTTTTTTCTTTTAAAGCTAATTAATCTGTGAACCCACTATTTTTTGTTAAATCAGTCAGGGCCTAGTAGCAACAGTTTAAGATTCAATTTAAAACACAGAAGAGAGCTTTCTGGTTAAATTTAGAATCCAGCAGAGAGCTTGTAGTTTAAATTTCATAGTCACTCAGGGCCTAGCATCAGCAAAGTACTTTTAGTTCCAATTTAAAACACAGAAGAGAGCTTTCTGGTTAACTTTAGAATACAGCAGAGATCTTGTAGTTTAAATTTCATAGTCACTCAGGGCCTAGCATCAGCAAAGTACTTTTAGTTTCAAATTAAAACACAGAAGAGAGCTTTCTGGTTAAATTTAGAATCCAGCAGAGAACTTGTAGTTTAAATTTCATAATAGGTTAGGGCCTAGCATCAGCAAAGTACTTTTAGTTTCAAATTAAAACACAGAAGAGAGCTTTCTGGTTAAATTTAGAATCCAGCAGAGAACTTGTAGTTTAAACTTCATAATAGGTTAGGGCCCAGCATCAGCAAAGAGCTATAATTTAAATCAAATCAGAATATAGTTTACCTCAGCAGCACAGGACAGGGTACTGTGTAGCAGCCCTCTTTTAATAAGTGTTATATCCCTCCCTCCCTCCCCACACCCACCCTCCCCTGGGATAATCACAGCTTTATAGGTACTTGCACAACTTAAAAGACAGGAGGTGCTCTCAGGTGAAGCTCATTACCCAAATCAGTCATACACTAAGGACCTGAGATTAATTAAGCTTCAGGTGAACAAGGTATATTAAACTTATTAGGTACAGTTTTAGTGGTATAAATAACCATAGCACCCTTTAGTACGTAAAGAACTTAAAGATCTAAACACAAACTTAAAACTAAGATGCAGACAGCAGTCCAGCAGCAGGATGTGGGCTTTCCAGTCTTTTGCATTGAGTGTCACATGTATGATTTTCTCCCAGCTGGTGAGAGGTCTTACGTGTGCACTAGGTGCAAGGAGCTCTTTGCTCTCAGGGAACAAGTCCGTTCTCTAGAGGCTAGAGTAGCAGACTTGGAAAACATAAGACAGACAGAGAGGTACATAGACGAGACCTACAGGGATATAGTCCTGAAGTCCCACCTCCAGTCTGGCAGCATCCCTGTTTCCATGGAGGAGAGAGGTCACGTGACAGGAGAGCATCACCCTGGTGTGGCAGGAAGTGATCCTGTAACTAGGACCTGTCCTCCAGGTGATGTAAACCCCTCTCGCACCGTGGAGGTTTCTCCAGGGCCAAGTGCCCATGAGGGAAGGGTTAGGACAGCAGTTATAGTTGGTGATTCGATCATTAGGCATGTAGATAGCTGGGTGGCTGGTGGACGTGAGGATCACCTGGTAACATGCCTGCCTGGTGCGAAGGTAGCGGACCTCACGCGCCACCTAGACAAGGTCTTAGATAGTGCTGGGGAGGAGTCTGCTGTCTTGGTACATGTCGGTACTAATGACATAGGAAAATGTGGTAGGGAGGTTCTGGAAGCTAAATTTAGGCTTTTAGGCAGGAAGTTGAAATCCAGAACTTCCAGGGTAGCGTTCTCTGAAATGGTTCCCGTTCCACGCGCAGGACACAAAAGGCAGGCAGAGCTCCGGAGTCTCAATGCGTGGATGAGACAATGGTGCAGAGATGAGGGGTTTGGATTTGTTAGGAACTGGGGAACATTCTGGGGAAAGGAGGGGCTCTTCCGAAGGGATGGGCTTCACCTTAACCGGGATGGAACCAGGCTGCTGGCATTAACCTTTAAAAAGGAGATAGAGCAGCTTTTAAACTAGATAATAGGGGAAAGCCGACAGTCGCCCAAGAGCGCATGGTTCGGAAGAATGTATCCTTGAAGGATACTACAAAAAGCAGAGAGGTTCCAAAAAAGAGTAAAGTAGCCCAAATGCCCTCGAGTATGGAGCAGACAGAGCTTAAAGATCCCAAATTACCCATGTCTACCAATAGCCAAATTAATATGAATAAAATACAGTCTCTAAAATGCTTGTATGCAAATGCTAGAAGTCTAAAAAACAAGATGGGAGAGTTAGAATATATAGCACTAAACGAGAGGTTAGATATGATTGGAATATCAGAGACATGGTGGAAGGAGGACAACCAGTGGGACACTGTGATACCTGGGTACAAACTATATCGAAATGATAGAGCTGATCAAATTGGTGGAGGGGTTGCGCTCTATGTTAGAGAGGGCATTGAGTCAGAAAGGATTAAAGATTTGCAAGAAACAAAATTTGCTGTAGAATCTCTATGGATTGAAATTCCATGTAAAAAGGGGAAGGCGATGGCAGTGGGGGTGTACTATCGTCCACCTGGCCAGAATGAACAAATGGATGATGAAATGCTCAAAGAAATCAAGGAAGCTAGCAAAAATTACAGTGCACTAATAATAATGGGTGATTTCAATTACCCCGGCATCGACTGGGTCAGTGTCACAGCAGGACATGCTAGGGAGATAAAGTTCCTAGATGAAATAAATGACTGCTTCTTGGAGCAGCTGGTTCATGAACCGACCAGAGGGGAAGCAATATTAGACCTAGTCCTTAGTGGAACACCAGATGTAGTGCAAGAGATAAGGGTGTTGGGGCCACTTGGCAATAGTGATCATAGCATGATCACCTTTGATTTAATTAGTGGAGGAGGGATAGTAAGGAAATCCACAGTACTACCTTTTAACTTTCGAAAGGGAGACTATGATAAAATGAGGAAAATAGTTAAGAAAAAACTAAAAGGAGCAGTTGCAAAGGTTAAAGACTTACATCAAGCTTGGGTGTTGTTTAAAAATACTATCTTGGAAGCCCAAGCCAGCTTTATTCCACGCTTTAAGAAAAGTGGAAGGAAGTCAAAAAAACTGCCAGCATGGTTTAAAGGTGAGGTCAGAGAGGCTGTTGTTGCCAAAAAAGCATCTTTCAGGAAATGGAAAAAAGAGCCAAACAACGAAACCTGGAAACACAAGCACTGGCAAGTCAATTGCAAGGCATTGATAAAGCAGGCAAAGGGAGAATTTGAAAAGAAGCTTGCTGCGGAAGCAAAAACGCGAAATAAAGATTTTTTCAAGTACATTCGTAGCAAAAAACCTGTGAGAGAGTCAGTTGGTCCATTAGATGATAGAGGCGTTAAAGGGGCACTAAGAGGTGACAAGGCGATAGCAGAGAGACTGAATGAATTCTTTGCTTCGGTCTTTACTGAGGAAGATATAGGGATGTTACCCATGACTGAAGTGGTATTTAAAGGTGCGGAAGAATTGAAGGAAATATCGATACATCAGGAAGATGTATTACAACTATTAGATAAACTGAAGAGTAGCAAATCACCTGGGCCGGATGGTATACATCCAAAGGTGTTGAAAGAACTGAAATATGAGATTGCAGACCTGCTATTAGTAATCTGTGAACTATCATTAAAATCATCTCTAATTCCTGAAGATTGGAGGATAGCCAATGTAACACCAATTTTTAAAAAGGGTTCCAGGGGTGATCCGGGAAACTACAGACCGGTGAGCTTGACGTCAGTACCGGGAAAAATGGTAGAAACCATCATAAAGAATAAAATTATTCAGCATTTAGATAGTCATGGCCTAATGGGAGACAGCCAACATGGCTTTAGACAAGGAAGATCTTTATTATTTATTACAATCTCTTATATACCGCACTATTTATCATCAGCGTGGTTTACATAAAACAAAGTACCATAACAACAAACTGTTTGGTTTTACAGAGAACAGGAAAAAACAACTTGGATAAGATAGGGAAGTATGAATGTAACTATTTATATATGTACAGTAAGCTTGTGCTACAGATTAGGTACTATCTAGATGGTAGGCTAGTATGGAGGAGATGCAATTAGGTTGGAGTCTGGCTGTCCTGGTAGTAATGGAGGAATAAGTGGTATTTGAGTGCCTTCTTGAATTGCGCTAGATCGGTAACAGCACGAATATCTGGTGGTAATGTGTTCCAACATTTAGGGGCATAAAGGCTGAAGGCCCTGTTTGATGTTGCTAGTGTGCATTTTGTTGAGGCCCTTGGGATTACTAGAGTGTTAGTTGATGTAGGTCTTCTAATTCTGTTAGGCGGGGTGGACTGAATGAGGTCAATTAATGAAGAGGCACTGATGCCATTGATGGCTTTGAATGTGAGTAACAAGGTTTTGAACAAAAGTCTTCCATGTGTGGGTAGCCAGTGGAGCTGCATTAAGATAGGCGTTACGTGGTCGCATCTCGATGCTCCAACTAGGACTCTGGCAGCGGCATTCATGGCAAGTTGCAGAGGATTCAACGTAGACTGTGGGAGACCTTGAAGAATGGCATTAGCAAAGTCGAAGTGAGGTAAGATTAGGGCTTGGTATACAGTCCGATAGTCGTCTGGGTCTAATAAGGAACGAAGGTGTCTGAGTGTCCGGATTTTGAAGTATATGGCTCTAACTGTGTTGGATATGTGTAGCTTCATGTCCAGACGTTGATCCAAGGTGACCCCTAAATATCGAATTGTGGATTTAGTTTGGAGCTCAGCCTCTTTCATATCGGATGAAGATTCCACTTGGGGTAGTTTATAACTTAACCCAAGAGTTGCAGAACTTGGGTGGTGTGTGCTGTTGCTTGCTGCATCTCGGGGGCCATAGAGCCCTTGAAGAGCCAGTCGTCGAGGTAGGGTAAGACAAAGACCCCCTGAAATCTGAGAAAGGTGGTGACAACTGCCTGTGAAGACCCTGGGCACAGAGGCTAGGCCGAAGGGTAGCACCCTGTATTTGAAATGATTGCCTCCTACCACAAAGCGTAGGTAGTATCTGTGGTTTGGGTGGATTACAATGTTTGTATAGACATCCTTTAGGTCTAAGGAGCAGAGTCAGTCTCTACGCTGGAGGTAGGGCAGCAATGTTCCAAGGGAGAGCATCTTGAATTTCTCCCGCACCAGGAATTTGTTGAGGTTGCGCAGGTCGAGGATGGGCCTTAGGCCCTCTGTCCTCTATTGCATGAGTTAGTATCTGGAGTAGAACCCCTTGCCCTTGAGGTGGTGGGGCACTGGTTCCACTGCTCTGTCGTCAAGAAGCCCTGCCAACTCCTTCAGAAGATGGTCCCGGTGGAGGGGAGACCTGAAGGGCTTGCCTTACTAATCTGTTATGTTTTTTTGAAGGTGTGAATAAACAGGTGGACAAAGGTGAGTCGGTTGATATAGTGTATCTGGACTTTCAGAAAGCCTTTGACAAGGTCCCTCATCAGAGACTTTTGGCAAAACTAAAGAGTCATGGGATAGGAGGCAGTGTACTACTGTGGATCAGGAACTGGTTAAAAGATAGAAAGCAGAGTGTAGGGCTAAATGGCCAATTTTCCCAATGGAGAAAGGTGAATAGTGGTGTACCCCAGGGATCTGTGCTGGGTCCTCTGCTTTTTGACATATTCATAAATGACCTGGAAAGTGGAATAACGAGTGAGGTTATCAAATTTGCAGATGACACAAAACTATTTAAAGTTGTTAAAACCCAAGAGGATTGTGGAAAATTGCAAGAGGATCTTGATAAATTGGAAGACTGGGCATCAAAATGGCAGATGAAATTTAATGTGGACAAGGGCAAAGTTATGCACCTAGAGAAGAACAACCCAAACTATGGTTACACGATGCAAGGTTCCACTTTAGGAACCACCACACAGGAAAAAGATTTAGGCGTCATTGTGGATAACATGTTAAAACCCTCGGCCCAGTGTGCAGCGGCGACCAAGAGAGCAAATAGAATGATAGGTATGATAAGGAAAGGAATGGAAAATAAAACAAAAGATATTATAATGCCTCTATATCGTTCCATGGTGAGACCGCACCTTGAATATTGTGTGCAATTCTGGTCACCCTATCTTAAAAAGGATATAGCGTTATTAGAAAAGGTTCAGAGAAGAGCCACCAAAATGGTAAAGGGGATGGAAGGATACTCCTATGAAGAATGGCTAAAAAGGTTAGGGCTCTTTAACCTGGAAAAGAGACGGCTGAGGGGAGATATGATAGAAGTCTATAAATTAATGAATGAAGTGGAACGGGTAAACGTAGATCGATTGTTTACGTTATCAGAATATAGAAAGACTAGGGGACATGCAATGAAGCTACAGGGTAAACTATTTAAGACTAATAAAAGAAAATATTTTTTCACTCACCGTGTAATCAAACTCTGGAATTTGTTACCGGAGGATGTAGTTAAGGCTGTTAGTGTAGCTGGGTTTAAAAAAGGTTTGGACAAGTTCCTGGAGGAAAAGTCCATAAACCATTATTAAGAAGGGACCCAGGATATCAATGCTTGACCCAGTACAAGCATTGTGGAACCTGTGTCTTTTGGGGAAACTGCTAGGTACGTATGACCTAGATTGGCCACTGTTGGAAACAGGATACTGGGCTTGATGGACCTTGGTCTGACCCAGTATGGCATATCTTATGTTCTTATGTAGACCTGAATGCCACTCACCTTGGAAAGGAGAGATCTAAACACTAAACTAAACTAAACAAACAAACAAATTAAAGGGGTCTGGCCGTCTGTTCCAGGCATACGGTGCAGCAAGGTGGAAAAAATACAGTCTGCAGTTGGCAGTGGAAGTGAAGGGCACAGATAGAAGGGGTCTGCTTGAAGAGCTGAGTTCCTGAGGAGGGGTGTAGGGAGAGATAATAGAGGAAAGGTATTGAGGAGCTGCAGAGTGAGTGCACTCGTCGGTCAGAAGGAGAAGTTTGAACTGGATGTGGAACTGGATAGGAGTCAATGGAGTGAGTTGAGGAGAGGGGTTACGTGAGCAGAGTGTCTCTAATGGAGGTTTAGCTTTGTGACTGAGCTGTGAATGGATTGGAGAGGAGAGAGATGATCGAGAGGAAGACCAGTGAGGAGCAAGGTGTAATAATTTAAACGGGAGGTGACTAGAGAGTGAATAAGGTTCTTTGTAGTATGTTCAGAAAGGAAGAGGTAAATTTTGCTGATATTATAGAGAAAGAAACTCCGAGCAGATATTCAGCGGCAACGGCTAATGTTTCAGTGACTAACCATCGTTGCTGACACTCAAATCCTTATATTCAATGTCAGGGTCATATCCTGCCACCGGTACTGAATATCCGGATTGGCTGGATAGGAAAGAGGCTAACCGGGCAGCAGCAAAATTCAGCCTCTTCCCGGTTAGCTTCTATGGTAAATGTTAGCCCAGCCTTTCATGTGCCTAACTTTTGCCACTTGGCAATAACCAGACAGTGGCTCAATATCTCCACTGCCCGATCATTGCCAGGTGCTGCCCCCGGAATGCTCCGATGCTAATTGCTAGTCGTGTTAGCGCCGCTGAATATCCCGCTCTGCACGACTGATGCGCTTTAGCAGCTTTGCTAACTGCGTTAATAGCTTTGAATATCCCCCACTATAGGTTTTAGTTACCTATCGGATGTGTGCAGAGAAAGAGAGAGAAAAGTCAAAGAAGACCCTAGGGTGCAAGGTGAGGAAATAGGGAGGATAATAGTGTTATCCACCGAAATAGAGAAAGGATGAAGGGGGGGGGGGGTAGCTTTAGCGCAAGGTTTCTCAAACCAGTTCTTGGAATACACTTAGCCAGTCAGGTTTTCAGGATCACCACAATGAATATGCATGAAAGAGGTTTGTATGTACACTGCCTCCATTGTATGCAAATCTCTCACGTGCATATTCATCAGAAATTGCATAATGGGGGTTATTTTAGAAACCTTATTCATGCTTTCCATGTGCAGAATCAAATATTCAGACATGGATATGGGATCCATGTATAAATGGCCATTTACAAGTGGATGTCCTCACTATATAGAATTTGCAAGAGGGGTGTGGGAGGCATTATTGGGGAGTGGCCTGGCCTGTCAAAAATCTACACCTATACTCCCTATTTCATATAGGGAATAACATGTGAATGGCCAAATTGTTCACTTTAGGATTTATACCTGCTCCCTGGTATCTTTCTCTTTCTTAAAAAGTGGCCATTTCAGCCAGCCCTTTACAAGGGGTTATCCTCTTTAATCCCCTGTTGTAAATATCAATCTCCAAATTGAAATTAGATTAAGCTAGCAACATTTATAAGCGTAGATTTTCAAAACTGTGAAATACCATTGTCCATGTGTAAGAGCTGTCATCTACACGTGGAAGCTGCCGAGTTTGTGAAATACCATCGTCCATGTGTAAGAGCTGTCATCTACACGTGGAAGCTGCCGAGTTTGTGAAATACCATCGTCCATGTGTAAGAGCTGTCATCTACACGTGGAAGCTGCTGAGTTTGTGAAATATTAGTTAGATAAGTATCTTAGTATGGACTCTCACATCAGGAACACAATAAAAAGAATCCACTACAAGCTTAAGATCCTAAAGCAACTTCACCCACTAGTACATATACAAGACTTTATGAGCATTATTCAAGCAATCATCACACCCCATTTTGATTTTGCTAACTTAGTTCTCCTAGGAACAAAAAACCAGAACATTAAAAAACTTCAGCTAGCACAAAATGCTGCGGCCAGAACCATAATGAAGGTTCATACATTTGAAGACGTAACACCAATATTAGCTAACCTTCACTGGCTACCAATACAATGCAGGATAAACTACAAAATCTTAATAACTACATTCAAGGCTTTAAACAATATGGTACCACCGACACTAGGCAAGCTCATAACTATGGACTCAACTAAAACCGCTCATAGGAGAGGTCATACAAATAAAATAATGACCCCGAAAACCTTCACAAAAGCCAAAAAAACAACCAACAACATGGCATTTTCCCATGCAGCCCCCATCCTCTGGAACTCCCTCCCTGAGGAAATCAGAGTTCTAACTGATATTAAGGAACTCTGAAAGAAACTAAAAACTCATTTATTTATAACACACTATGGCCCACAGACAAACACCCTTTCCCATAATGAAAATGGATAACAGAGGACAAACTAGCTATCAAACCTAGAATGTCATTTCTAAAATTGCATAAAAATTAACTCATACTCCTATATTCTGTACAAGTATTTGAACATTTTACAGTTGGACATGCAACTATACTGCATTGTACATAGTACATACACAATGGTTCAATTGTTTTGTATGTAGTTGCAATGCTCTCCACAAACTTGTTTTGTTTTCAATAATTAGTTCAATGCAATATATTATGATTTGTGTATTAAGGCGTATGCTTTCTGTAGATAGTTCGCTGATGTTAGCTTATGTTTCATGTAAAAAGAACAGTAATTATATCGCTCTGTCCTTCATCTTTGTTTTTTGTAAACCACACCTGATCCTTGGGATAGTGCGGTATATAAGTGATTGTTAAATAAAATAAATAAATAAATAAATACCATCGTCCATGTGTAAGAGCTGTCATCTACACGTGGAAGCTGCCGAGTTTGTGAAATACCAATCACTGGGTATACTTTCCCTCCTCCAACCTAATCTCATCCATTCTTCAAATGGGTGAAAGTAGGCATGTTGTGAAACATGCAAACACTGGTCAGTTTTCAAAATTCATTTTTATGTAGCTTAATATGTTTTACTCATATCTTTTTCAACACTGCCCCCCCCCAAAAAAAGTTAAGATATTTAAATTAGGCCTTTATTAAATGCCACAGGCCTGATATTGAGTTGACAACAATAAAACAAAAGAATACCCAAACTCCCAACTGCAATCACCAAAAGTTCTTTTGTCGGGCATAAACCGCAAGGCGAGGAGGACACACCTCAACACCTCACACAGTACATACCCCTTTTTTTATTTTTTATATATGTATCTCATATCTTTGTTGTATTATTTCTTAAAAACCAGAAAAAAGGCTTCACACTTATCTGCTCAAGCACGACGTGCACGTTTCGAAGCAACCTGCTTCTGTTTCAAGTGTCCCCAAAGCAAAAATAGTGTGTCCATCGCTCACAAATCCAAGAAACGCCGAAATTTTTTGGCGGGTGACGTCAGAAGGCCAATCAGACAGGCCAATTATATAACCGCCTACTAAAGGATAGCCAATCACAAACAGCAGGGAAACCCCACCACAGGGGAACCCCTACCTCGATTGGTCCAAATGTCACAATGTCAGCCAATCAATGTCCTTGTTTAATCCTGCAGGAGTCATGGAGTTTAATAGGAAAATCCATCGTTGCTCGAGAGTTCTTAAACGAGCCAATCGATCTCCTCCCCTCGGATCACATGGCACAAAATCAATGACAGTCCATTTTAAATGATCAAACTTGTGATGAAAATCTAGACAATGTTGTACCATCGGGGCTGTCAGTACAGAATGTCGCAATCGGGACGCATGTTCACCCAATCGTGTCCGCACCACGCGACTAGTGCTACCTACATAGTATTGGGTACAAGGGCAGATAAAAATGTATACAACAAAAGCTGATGCACAAGTAGTGTGCCATCGACGATGAAAAACCTTTCCCGTGATCGAATCAGTCCAAGTCGTACCTGATATAGCTAAAGGACAATAGCTGCAATTCCCGCATATCTCATGAGCGCCCAATCTACCATCAGGCGCAAGCGGCTGATCAGTACAGGTAGCAGATCTTACCAGCCAATCTCGAAGGTTACGACCTCTCGAGTATGCAATTTGCAGCGGCTTATTTAAACTTGAACAAAGAGAGAGTACTGACCAATGCTTCCTCAATATTGAAGCCACCTTGCCAGAATGACTCATATAGGGCAATACTCCAGTCACCCGGGAAGGAGTCCCGTCCCCAGAAGGGGGAGGCACATCATTGTCGAGATACCACTCCCGATGTGAATACAAAGCCCTCCTATATGCCCTTGAAATGATCGCCTTAGGGTAGCCTTTTACTGACAGCCGTTGCCACAAATCCATGGCATGATGTTTATACTGGGCCGTAGTAGAACATAGACGACGAATTCTCAGAAATTGTCCAAAGGGCAGTCCACGACGTAGAGGTTCTGGGTGAAAGCTGCCAAAATTCAACAGACCATTTCTTTGTACCGGCTTCCTATACAGCGTGGTTAACAATGTTGATCCCTCACGGTAAACAAGCATATCTAAAAACTCAAGTTTATCCAAAGCAATGTGAGCAGTATATTTTATATGCGGTTTAATGGTATCTAGCCAGCCAATAAAATCTTGTAACGAGGCTAAATCAGAAAGCCAAATAAAAAAGATGTCATCAAGAAATCTTTTCCATAGTGCCACATTAGCAAATCCTGCTGAAGAAAAAATGTATTGTTCCTCAATTGCCGCCATATATAGCGTTGCAAGAGAAGGGGCTACTGTTGCCCCCATTGCGATACCAAAAATTTGCTGAAAAAAGGCTCCTTCAAAGAGGAAATAATTTCGGGTCAATACTAAAGAGACCAGGGCAATCAAAAAATCTTTGGGTAGTCGAGATGGTGCCGAAGTAAATTTAGACTGCAAAAGATCAACCACCTCCCCTTGATCCACATTAGTATAGAGGGCCACCACATCTAGTGTAACAATATACCAAGTTGTAGATGGTAAACTAAGTGTATGCAGACAGCTTAGTAGGCGGTTATATAATTGGCCTGTCTGATTGGCCTTCTGACGTCACCCGCCAAAAAATTTCGGCGTTTCTTGGATTTGTGAGCGATGGACACACTATTTTTGCTTTGGTCCCCACTTGAAACAGAAGCAGGTTGCTTCGAAACGTGCACGTCGTGCTTGAGCAGATAAGTGTGAAGCCTTTTTTCTGGTTTTTAAGAAATAATACAACAAAGATATGAGATACATATATAAAAAATAAAAAAAGGGGTATGTACTGTGTGAGGTGTTGAGGTGTGTCCTCCTCGCCTTGCGGTTTATGCCCGACAAAAGAACTTTTGGTGATTGCAGTTGGGAGTTTGGGTATTCTTTTGTTTTATTGATGTCTATTGGAATACCTGGTTGTGGGGATTTTTTGTTCTGATATTGAGTTGGGCAGGCTATGCGCCCCTATGGCACATAGTCCAGTCCAACGACCCTTAACCCCGTATATTCAATGTTAGGGTCATATTTGGCCCTGGCATTGAATATCTGGGGATAGCCGCACACGCCGGAAGCTACAGTTCAGCGTTTGGTATCTTTGGGCCTAAAACAATGCTGGAACACAGGAGAATGTTTCTCTATTCTGTCGCACCCGATGTGTCAAATTCCTCTTCTGGGTATTTGAGAAAGGTTCCCTAAATGGAACCTGGTCTGATTCTGAAGGTAGCTGCACTTTAGGTCCAACTGTTCTCCTCAGACTATTGCAGCCAGGACAGGAGTCCATTTCTTCAGACGGTTCACATGGTAGATTGCGCAGCCGGACAAGAGGAAGAAAGTCGCAGTCTTATAGTCAGTAGGTTCCACTTGCTCTATCACCTCATAGGCCATTTACAGTAGAGTGTACCCTCCGACATGGAGAATAAAACTAGTACCCAGGCCCCATGTTGAAAAGTCCACTGTACTGTCTTTTGATTATAAGTATGAGCCTGGGGTCCCTGTGTCTTCCCAAGGTTCTGTCTCATTGTTTCTCCAGCTTTCTTTTTTTTTTTTTTTAATTTTTATTTAATGCTTTTCTGAATTGCAAGAAAATATAAAAGGAAAACAATCAAAGTAATTACAAAATTCAAAATTCAAATTAACACATAATGACTCACATCAAGGAGAGAAAATCAGCAAAAATGAAAAACTACACAATTAAATAAGCAATAAGGAGTATTTATACTCCACATAAGGGAGCTAAACAACAAGACCACCTACCTACTTCTCAACCATTTCAAAAGTTGACAAAAATTTCTGCAACTGCATCGCATCAATATACACATAATTCTGCCCTTGATAAGTTATCAAGCAGCGACACGGAAACTTCAAAAAGAAAGACGCCCCTAAAGCAACAACTCTGGACTTCAACTCTAAAAACTGTTTGCGTCTATGTTGAGTGACACGCCCCACATCCGGGAAAATTTAGAGCTTATAACCACAAAATAAGACGTCCTTGTGCTTAAAATAAGCTCTAAGGACTGAATGTTTACTGGACTCAGAGCCAAACGTTGCGACAACAGTGCAGCGCTTGGGTATGAGATCCAAAGTATCTTCCAAAAAGCTGTAAGATCCTGAGCAACAGACTCAGCAGGAGGGGCAGTTACCCCATCCTGGTGAGACACTGCTGAAGCAGGAATAAACGAATAGACATGAACAACTTCCAAAGTACTCTGCAAATGTAATATCTCAGAAAAATATTTTTGCAACAAAATTTCAGGAGACAATAGGTGGGTAGAAGGAAAATTAAGAAAACAAAGGTTTCTTGCCCTATGCTGATTCTCCAAACTCTCCAGACGACAAGAAACGGCAGACACATCTCTAATTAAAGCAACATTATGGTTCCCAGCCGTCTGGAGCTGAGAATCAGCATGAGCAGAAGCACGCACCAAGGAGCCTATCTGTTTATCAACATCTGCAAACTTATCCACAACATCTTGCATAAAAGCATATATAGCAGAGACAATTGGAGATAGACGCTTATCAATCCGTTGAATCGAAGTCCAAATGTCTACAAGTGTTACCTCACCAGACGGAATAGGCAGAGATACATCACCACCAGATGGACTAACCGCCTTCAAGGAAACAACCAGAGCTTCTGAAGGAGCGTCAAAAAATGTAGAAGACAATGGCTGAAGAAAAGGAGGGGGTAGCCGAGATTCGGGGCTCAATGAGACCTCATCAGGCAAGGTTGAAGGCAGTAACGACATTACATGTCTGTCCATGGGTCCAACCGGCTTCCCTCCTGATGTTCCAGTACCGGATCCAGATTTAACACTGGACTTCCCTTTCTGTTTCCCCATGGACACTACGATGTAACAAACAGTGCTCAGAGAACTTCTCAGGAGCACCGAAGGAGCACATAAGGAGCAAGTCCACCCCCTTGTGACGTGCCTCTTCGGACGCGACCACGTGGGCCACGACTCGCGGCCGCGAGAGAGCCAACAGAGCTTTATGGGAACCGGAGTGGGGGTCCTCGGAGACAGGAGCGTCCTCACAATGCCTGCAGCTCAGCACCACGGCTCAACTCCCTCTTACTGCACCGCTCCACGCAGCTGGTTCAACGCGGCAGCTCCCAGGTAAGATGAATCCTCCCACTGCTACACGACTCCCTCAGCACTTTATGGGAACCGGAGGGGGGGTCTTCGGAGACAGGAGCATCCTCACAATGCTTGCAGCTCAGCACCACGGCTAAACTCCCTCTTACAGCACCGCTCCGCGCAGCTGGTTCAACACGGCAGCTCCCAGATAAGATGAATCCTCCCCTCTCTAGCTTTCTTTAAGCGCTCCTGCATCTGAAGTACAAGTATTTGATATTACGGCTGGGATGGGGTTTCTCATCCCATTGGGCTCTTTTAAATTGATTTAGGATTCCCTACTCCCATCCACTCAGATGAACTGTTCCCGGACCCAGGCATTCCCATCAGGGAGGTGGGTTATTTTGAGAATTATCTGTGGGAACTCTACGGCCTCCAAACCATCTTCTACAACTGACCCCAGGCTCAGTTTATAACAGGCCTTCTCCAACTGATGCTGTTTGTGGGACTTGGGAGCCTTGGGGCTTGTCACAAACAAATCCAGGTCCTTCAAATGCAAGAGTTCTGGAAAATCATCTGTCATCTCTCCCTCTGGGTTGTTTGTCCTCTGGTTCCAGAGGTCCTTGAAATTTGGGAAAGCTCAGCCTATAATTATGGGGTACTTTAGCCAAGGTAAGACAACCACCCTGAGGGTCTCCAATCCCACAGGGGTCTTCAAGTCAACTAGTGCCGTCAGATATTTCTATTGGTCTCCATGAATCCAACCCAAAGTCACAAGCTTTTCATAGTTGATTTGATGTCTTGTCCTCATGTCCTGCCTGATAAAAGTCCTGACACTTCCTGAGTTCATCAGCGCATGCAGCTGAGTGCTCTCCAGCTCTACAGTATCATGAACATTTCTCCCTCCGCTGAGGAAATTTCCACAACACTGCACAGATGGGAGGTCATAAGATTTGGAACCATTGGTTCCCCTAATGCTACATTCATTGTTTCCCTGCTTTCTTCCCTCCCATCTCCCCCTCATGTCTTTATCCACTCTAGGCTGCCAAATATAAAGAAACATAAATATAAAGTCTTGCAGGAAACACAATACACTGTAGAATCTCTATGGATAGAAATTCCAAGTAAAAAAGGGGAAGGCGATGGCAGTGGGGGTGTACTACCGACCACTTGGCCAGAATGAACAGATGGATGATGAAATGCTAAAAGAAATCAGGGAAGCTAACTAAAGTTACAACACAGTAATCATGTGTGATTTCAATTACCCTGGTATTGACTGGGTCAATGTCACAGCAGAACATGCTAGGGAGATAACGTTTCTAGATGAAATAAATGACTGCTTCTTAGAGCAGCTGGTTCATGAACCGACATGAGGGGGAAGCTATTTTAGACCTACTTCTTAGTGAAATACAGGATCTGGTGTGCGTGATAAGGGTGTTGGAGCCACTTGTCAATTGTGATCATAGCATGACGCATTTGAGTTAATAAATGGAGGGAGGATGGCAAGGAAATCCACAGTACTAGTTTTTTTGTTTGTTTGTTTTGATAGAAATTTCCAAATAAAACTGTAGAATACACAGCCAAGAAACCATAGAAATAGCTACACTAAAAAAAAAACTAAATAAGAAGAAATAAAAGTTTACATAGCCCACTTTAAGGAGACCGGGAAGGACTACTTTACTGAAAGAGACTCAACAGTTATGTTGTTCTTCTGAAATAACTCTCCCAGAGGTGAAAATAAAGGTATTTAACCCAAAATGGGAGGGTAAATACACAGTACATTTACTCAAGAAACTCTCCAGCTGTGAGGGATCTGAAAAAAATATTTAGCACCCTGGTAGGATATAAGGCATTTGCAAGGAAAATGAAAAAAAAGGTTGCACCCAATTGCAATATTCGAGCTCTCAATTGCAGAAAATATTTCCCGCATAATTGAATAGCTCTGGCCACATTGGGAAGAGTGAAACCTTCTGACCACAAAATAATGATTCCTTATATGCTAAAAATGCCTTAAATATTTTAGACTTATCCAAGTCCAACTGCAAAATAAGAAGCAAAGTTCCTCTGGAGGAGATAACATCCTGAGAATCCTCGAGAAACTCAGTTAAATCCAAAGAAGCTGAGACATTAACCCCTTCAGTAGAAACCTCTGATCCTAAAGGAGAAAGAGAGGAGCGAGGAGTCACATAACAATGTGAAATCGCAATAGAATCAACCTCAGTAATCTTTAAACATTCCGAAAAATACTTAACGAAATCCTAAGTGCAGGTAAATGAGTCCTAGAAAAATTAATAAATCTCAAGTTCTTCCTGGGAATATTATTCTCCAAAAGTTCCAACTGAGTATGTATGAAGAAACTATCTTTAATAGAGTTAATATTTGCCGCTTGAAATGTTTGGACCTGAGGATCAGTCTTCCTGGCTCAATTTTCCAATTCCTGAATCCTCTTCTCTTGTTCCTGAAATTTCAACTAAGCAAATTATTAGTCTGATAAACAAAATACCAGATATCTTTCAAATAAATATCAGTATCAGATTAGTGAAATCCTCTGATACTAATACACCATCCACCACTGGTATCAATTTAAGCATAGGACAAACATCTTGGATCCCCACAGCTGAGACTGAGGTACATGGAATGACTCCACCTTCCATTAATAACATTGAAGAGGACACATCATTCCCAGCATCAGATATTTGTCTGCTCCCAGGGCAGGGTGTAGAAGTTCTTACTATAGGGCTCTTGAAGCCCCCAAAGGGAAAGAGGAAGACAAGGCTACAGCTCTAGTTCCAGAGGACCCAGCAGTGGGCACGTGACCATGTACTTGTCCACTGGACCTAGTGCAATATTGGAGGAAACAGCGCTAGACATCTTCTTACCTTCCTTGGGTATACTGAGAAACACCCAGTGCAGTCTCCAAGGCCACAAGCAGCACTGATGGGCTCCAAAGGGACATGGCTCTTTGGTCTCGTGGCCGTTTGGTCATGCTCCTATGGCCGTGAAACAGCAATAGTGTTTAGATAGGTGTCCCATTGCAGTCACAGATGATGTTACTTCTGAGTGGATGGAATCCTCAATGCAAATAGATTGCTAGGAATCATAAGCCCAAGAATGGGGAATAAAACCAGGAATATTATAAAGCCTGGGTATCGTTCCATGGTGTGACCATACTTGAATATTGTGTGCAGTTCTGGTCACCATATCTTAAAAAACAAATAGCAGAATTAGAGAAGAGCCACCAAAATAGTAAAGGGTTCGGAAGGATATCCCTATCAGGAAAGGCTTAAAAGGTTCAGGCTCTTCAAACTGGAAAAGAGACAGCTGAATGGAGATACAGTATGATAGAGGTCTATTAATTAATAAATAGAGTGGAAAGGGAAACGTAGATCATTTATTTACCAAGCCAATTCCAGATGTTGGTTGTCTCATTGGTGATGTTTAAGTGAGCATCAGGGGTGTATTTAAAATGCAATCATAAATCACTGTATGCACACAAGCAAATAACAGGCTGTGAGAAAGAGAAATTCCTAAGAGTATTTTAAGTATTCTGGTGACAGGGATAGGTAGAAAGGAAAAAGCATAAACAAAAAGAGGGGAATGGAAAAAGAATGGGATTGAATCATCGTTCATAAAAGTCATAAAAATGATAGGCAATAGTAATACAAATCTTTAACTATTATGTGATCTTTCTCGCATTTTTATGTGTTATAAATATTTCACTGTATAAGTGAATTTAAATCAGGCTCTAAATGTAATAATACTAATAAATAAATAACTGTCTGTTACATTACAGTTTACTCTGTCCTTCCAAATACTTAAATCCTGTGTCTCAGGGCAGGTAAAGAAAAAAAGGACGAAAAAGCCCCAACATATATTTTAACATCCCTATTAGACTGATGCATCTTAAACTGAAGTGCAAAATAATTAAAATGGAAATAAAAATCAGAGTAGGTATGGAAGCAGATTTGGTTGCATAAAACACCTTAACCCTGCAGCATTTGAAAGGCAGGGCACTTTCCTTCCACACAAGAGGAGTGTGGTTTCATCAGGCCGGAGTTGCTATTTCTTGTTCTACATCATTGCACTTAAACCCTTCTATTAAAAATAGGGAAGACATGGAAAGCAGCAGCCTAAATGCAATCATAAAAATGAAGAAGTTAGCAGCTTGCACTACAAAGTAAAGAAAGATCCCTTGCAAAAACAATTTGATTATAGACACATCAGTCTGTACCTTTGGCTATATAAAAAGGGACGTTCTGGAAATTAGCATGTTACCCCTTAGTTAAACCAAAGAAAAAGGTTTAAAAGAAGAGCAATACTGTAAATCTGAAAAAAGAACCAAAAGAAAAGTAAAACAAAGATTAAAAAAGGGGAGCAATCTCTAAAATATTCCAGGGAGAGGGAAGAAAAATCAATCACAAGAACATGGCAAAACTTGTGAAAAATGACCTAACTTCAGTCCTTTCTTAAAAGAATTATATTTTTATCACCCATAAATGTGTGTAGCAGATATTCATCACTGTTTAATTTAAACCTCGATATTCTGAGCTGGGCCATATTTGGTGATTGCCTCTGAATATCTGTTTTGTTCGGATAGCATTTTAGTTAGACGGACAGTGACAATATTGAACCCCTAACCGGACAGTTAAAACACCTAAAATTAGCACAGCCTTTTACCTGTCCTATCTTTAGGTATTTTAGCTAACCATCTAGCGACTTGGTTTCGCCAAAATGGCAGATGAAATGTGGACAAAATTACGCACCTAGAGAAGAACAACAGTTACATGATGCAAGGTTTCACATTAGAAATCACCACCCAGGGAAAGGAACTAGGCATCATTGTAGATAATACATGGAAACGCACTGCTCAGTGTATGCTTCCGCCCCCACCAACGCCTGATGCCGACTTCCTGTTGGCATCAGGGCAGAAGAATTCATAAGGAATTTGGCATCGGTGGGGGCAAAAGCAGACAGCCCCACAGCACTTTTTGTTGATGCATGAGCCATCAAACAAATGCAAAAGACTTCCCCAGAGCCTAAAAGATCAAAAGTCAGTGGGTGCTCCAGGTCTCACTGGCCCATGAGAGGACAGCAGCCCCTGAAGCACCAGTAGATATTCTCACCTTTCGCCAGTGAAGAGAGAGGAGAGTCCCCCCTCAGATCCCCCTTGCCACCATGTTCTGGCCTGTCAATGAAGGCAAGGGGCGGAGAGAGGGTAAGGGCACAAGTGAAAGGTGGTGTTATAGAGAGGAAGAACAGAGAGGGGAGGATTTGAAGGGAGGATTTAGCAATGAGGAAGAGAATAGAGAGGAGAGGGGAGGGGTGAGGAGGCAGGGTTAGAAATGAAGACTGGAATAGAGAAGGGAGCAGTGAAGGAGCCAAGCCAAAGGGGAGGGATGGAGTTAAAGGGAAAAAGAAAGGAGCTGAACAGGGACCGATCATAAGGAAAGAGCTGGAGTTAGAGAGAGGAGAGAAGAAAAGTGTGACATCACAGAGGAAATAGTGGAGGGGATGCAAACTGGGAGAGTGCAAGAAGGGAGAGGAGAAGGGGCAGGGAAAGAGTATGGATGGCTGGCAGTGAGGGAAGGAGCATGGCAAAAGGTAAGTAGAAGAAATAGTGCAATAGAATAGGAGGTAGAGGGAGTGAGTGCAGGAGGACAGAGAAGAGAACAAGGGACAGAGAAACCTGCATTTCCACAAATATACCATTACACACACACACACATGCCACATGAACACCCCATCACACAAACCTGCACACCACCAGGCAACCCTCTATGACACATACTCACAATGCCACAACACCATGACACACACCATCAACACCACCACTGCAACAAATGACCCATACCCAGCATACTGGATCAGATCAATGCGATCAGAACTCAGCCCAATCATAGCCAAGATCACAAAACTTTCCTTCTCAACAGGAATATTCCCATCTGCTCTTAAACAGACATCCATACGACCACTGCTAAAGAATAACAAGCTGGACCCGCAGAAGGAGGATTCCTACCGGCCGATCTCAAGCATCCCACTACAAGCTAAAATACTTGAGAAGGTGGCTCAGAGACAGATTCAGCAACATATCGACACCTCATCCCCCTAGATCCCTGCCAGCATGGCTTTAGGGAAGCTCATGGAGTTGAGACACTTCTTACCTCCCTATCCAACACCCTAATCAGTGGGATAGACAACATCAAAAGGGGCTTCGCGCTAATCTTCCTTGACATCGCAGCAGCATTTGATTCAGTCGACCACGACCAACTCCTAACACGACTCCACGAGAAGGGAATCCAAGGCCTTGCATGGGAATGGTGTAAATCCTACTTAGAAGACCGATGGCAACAAGTTAGGATTGGCTCCAACACATCTGAACCATTTCAGCAAAAACAAGGGGTACGCCAAGGCTCCTCCTTATCTGCGCTGCTCTTTAATATATACATTAGGGTGGTCCACTGCCATAGGGGAAAAAATAAAAGTAGGAATTTCTTTGCTCCCTGGCCTGATTCTGGTTCCATTTATGTAGAAAACAATGTGTGCAAAGTTTGAAGCCAATCAAATAATAGTTAGGGGTGGCTCAAGGTCTCTATCTATCAGGCCCCTGGATCCCCCCCAGGGTTCGTCAGACCACTGGGTATTATCCGCTCATAGACGGGGGTATCATGCTTGGCAAGCACTCAGTGTGGTCCAGATGCTAGTAAGGACTTTGACGATGTGGGGAACATCTTACGGTGTTGCGAGACAACACCCAGAAGGATCTGGAGTTGCTCTTCTTTTGTGGTGTGTCGGCCGTTGAACTCCTCAATGAGTTTGACCCCTCGCTCAGCCACATCGTTGATCACTGGAAGATTTTTTACTTTCTTCAGACCGTCTTTGAATGATGCATTCTCTTCCCAGTCTTCTGGGTCTGCATTAAGAAAATCACTGTTGACGTCGAGGTGTTTCAGGAAACGGATTGACTTGCGAGTTGCAAAAGATTCAAGTGGTGGAATCATGGAACTTTTCAATTCAACCTGCTTTGGGGGATCTTCGTCTTCGTCATCATCCTCATCACTTTCGTCTGATTCTGCCGGGATCATGGCCGACACTATGGCCCGCTTTGTCGGTGCTGAAACAGCTTCATCGAACAGTGACAGTGCCACAAGCTCCTCTGACACATACCACAGATGCTATTGCAGTTTGTCTCGGGCCGCTCTTCCAACATGGTCATTGTGGTAAGAGTATAGTTTCTTCAGCATCTCCAAATCTGTTCGAGGAGCAACTGCGGCATCAGGGGCAGAAAACCAGGCTTCCACATGAATCAGGATGGAGAAAATGCTCATATCACGAACACAGGACTCCTCCCGTTGGGTAAGATCTTTGAGTTGTCCTCGGAACATCCAAATCTTGAGACAGTACAAGACTTTTGCCATCCATCTGGCATGATGGAAAGCTCCGGGTTTCTTGAAATTGAAACTAGGAAGATTCCCTCCAAGGCAGACAATCGTTAACTCCAAGAATTCCAGGTAATCATCTCGGTGATTGCCCTGTGCCAATTTGGATTCCGCAAACTTCATGATGCGATCCCTGTCAGGTCGCAGCACCTCCAAGTCTTTTCCAGTTTGATAGTTGGACTTGTCAAGGGAGGGGCAATTCTTTTGGAACCGGCGAAAGAGTTGGACATCGGGACCCGATGAAGCTCCAGAGCATGTAGAGAATACTGCACCAAGAATTATTTCGTAAATGTGATGGTGGCATGCCAAATGAAGGACTGTGCGACGGAGTCTCTGTTCTAGAAGAAAGCACGCTCCTGATCGACGTCCCGTGTTCGATGCAGTTGTATCAAAGCAGAAGCCTGCAACCTTTTCATCCAAACACCATTCCTGTAACAGTTCATAAACTGCTGCAGCTTGATTCTCGCCCGTTCCTGATGTCAGTTTTGGTACACCAAGAAGTTGTGTTTCTCCAGTGGAGACAGCCGTTATCAAAACTGGAAGGCGGTCAACGGATGTGATTGAACAGAGGAGAGATGGCAATAACTTGCTATCCCAATGCACAATGCATGTTTTGCCTTCGGCTTTGAATGCGTTGTGCAGGTCCGTCCATTGTTGCTGACGGTGCTTTTCTCTATGGCGCTTGACGCTGGAGTGGCTGATATTGAGCTCCCCAGGATAATGTCCCAGACTTCTGGCGGTTTCAGCTACCACAAACAGAGCATTGCGATCCGTTGTCCCTGTCCGATCCAGGGCTGCTGTAAGCTCTGGGGTCCAGACATTGTTAGGTCGAAACTGCTTCATTTGTGGAGTTGCTTTCTTCTGTCCGTTATCTGAATCCGCAGATGTCGACGAGTCTTCACCTGACTCTGCTGAGGAAGAAGATCCTTCCAGCTGAACTTGGCTTGTAGTTGCCTCGGCTTCGGCAACATGTTTTTGTCTGCGCCTTTTCAGTTCTTCTTCTCGCTGTTGCGATCTTGCGTCCGTGTTGGCCAGTTTCTTGTCCATCGCGCACATTGAGCCGTGGCGCCCTGATTCTTGTTGCGCTATTAAGAATTCTTTGTCTTCTTGAATATGAATTAAAGACATTGCATTGGCATGCACCACATCAAATAGGTTTTTCATTGCAACCTGGAATTCTTTTTCATTTGCCTCTTGTTTCCCTCCTCTTCCCTTTGTTTTTCTTCAAAAGTTTCCACTGATTGAACAATTTCTTTACTTTTTCTTGAATTTTGTCATTTCTTTGAACAGGAAGCCTGGCCTTTTCCCAGTAAGCTTCTACTTCACTTGTTACAATAGATGCACTTTCACTAACGCCTTTGTTTAATGTCATATGGTGATGTAAAAATACACTTAACACTTGCTCCTTGCTGGGGAGCTTGGCCCCCAGAATTGTGGTGGACATTTCTTCAATGAGATAAAAACCACGTTTTTTCGCCATCTGAAAAGAATAAAGATAAAAAGATAATAGTACAATGTCTTTGCCACCTCTCAGAGACGAGATTAGTTCAAATATGATGCAATCAAATGTAATCAGCATGCAACTGAGTGGATGATACAAGATGATGCAACATTTCGTCATCTGCTCCCAGGGGGAAATCTCAAGACTTGTTGAGCCACCCCTACATATTATTTGATTGGCTTCAAACTTTGTACACAGTGTTTTCTACCTAAATGGAACCAGAATCAGGCCAGGGAGCAAAGGAATTCAGGAATTCATTTTTATGGACCACCCTAATATACATGCAGCCGATATGTGAAATCATCCGCTCCTTCGGAATTTCATGCCTCATCTATGCAGACGACGTGTTGTTGTTTACACCTATCAATGTAATGCTTGCTGACTAGACAGCATTAGTGGACTGCTTCAACGCAATCACAGACTGGCTTCACAATCAGAACCTTCGAATAAACTTCAAAAAAACTGAGGTCCTATTCATCACGAAGAACAAAAGCTTTTCACCCCCCTCGGCCCTAAAAGTAAGAGATGCAGAGCTTCCAAGCAAGCCCACCATACGCTACCTGAGTATTACTCTGGATCAACAGCTAGACTTCACAGCGCACATAAGTAGCACTGTCAAGACCATATACTACAAGATCAAGACATTACGTCACCTGAGACCCATGTTGGACCCAATGAATTTCCGCACAATATTCCAAGCGCTAGTAACACCCCATTTTGACTATGCAAACATTATACTCCACGGCCTCCCCAAGAGCACCCTAAACCCGCTACAATTAGCAATGAATTCTGCTGTCCGTGTCCTCTGCGGAGCATCCAGGAGAGACCACATAACCCCCATCCTAAGGAACCTACACTGGCTTCCGATAAACTGCAGGATCGCATACAAAGCCCTCCTCATTACCTTTAAATCCATTAATAAAATACCCCCTCCTTAATCTCAGCCCTCATCACTCACACCCCCAACAATAGACCAAGGAGAACATTTGCCTCCAATACACTTATCATCCTGAGGGAAACCACAAAATGTGCACAATCAACTAGTAACAGAGCCTTCACTTTCTACGCCCCCAGATGCTGGAACAACCTCCCTCCCAGCATCAGATCGATCAGTGACCTCAAGCAATTCAGGAAAGCCCTCAAGCATCATCTGTTCCTTCTACACTTCTCACAACCCAACAGCACCTTCCTTCCTCCCAATCCACAACCCAAATCCTTTAACGTCACACTCATCACAGACAAACTAGGCTGGTCCTAACCGCAAACCAATCTCTGTACACAATATTAATCTACACAATCTACTCTGAACACAATATCAGTCTAGTAGAGCCTTATATATTAAGCCACGTCAGTAATACTATGAACTCTAGTAGCTCTAGAATATGCATTTACAGAAATATGGGAATATATACCCGAAGGAATTATAAACAATCAATTGGACTAAATCCAGTTTACAGATGTGCATTATTGTAAATAGCCACCTACCCTCATCTTTCACTGCTTAAATGTACATAGTTCCCCCAGTTCAACTCAATGTTATCTTTCCTGTTATATGTAAACTCAGGGCAGCTCTGCTCTTGCCCTAGAGCCAAATTGTTACCTGTAAACCGCACTGATAATAAAGAGTGCGGTATAGAAAAGCTTCTAAATAAATAAAATGATGCACATCCACACTCCCATCGCAGACTTGCATGCACACACACACACACTCACTCCAATATCCCATGATACTTACAAATACATACACAAAACTCCATGACACATATACATATAGAACCCCTATACATAACACCAATATGTACATAGCCCAAACACATACCCAGATAGACACACACAGATGTGTAACACACTGCTACCACATTTAGAGCTCCAACACACACACACACACACACACACACATGCTACTAACATGTGCACAGCTCATACACTGCCAACATGTGCATGGCCCCAACACAGAGAGAGATTCAAGCCCCTAATAAACACTGGGGGTCTATTCTGAGACACAAATAGCGGGAATGGATGTTCCAATGTCTATTCGTGCCTGCAGCAGCCCCCGGCTAACTTCCACACCGGTTGTATAGGGAAAATAGTCGGGGGTGGAGAGTGGGCGGGCAGTGGGCAGTCACCAGCCCTGGACGTACAGGGCCGATTCTAATGTCAGCCCTCTATGTCCAGGGCCGGCAAAATGGCCAGGGAAGCTATTCCACTTCTGAGGTGGAATAGCTAACCTAAACATATTTTTCTTTCAACCTCAAGGCGTGGAAGGGGCTGGGGGGACCAGGGTTATTCCCTGCAGCCCGACCCTAGCCTTAGGAGGGCAGATCAGGGGTTGGGCTGTGGGGAGTAAACCTTTTTCTGTGGCAGCCGGCACTGCAGCTACATTTAAAAGTCTGACTGAGCTATCTGGGCAGTTCAAAAGTTAAAGACTTACATCAAGCTTGAGTGTTGTTGAAAAATACTATCTTGGAAGCCTCTCTGACCTCACCTTTAAACCATGATGGCAGTTTTTTGGACTTCCTTCCACTTTTCTTAAAGCGTGGAATACAGCTGGTCGGGGCTTCCAAGATAGTATTTTTCAACAACATCCAAGCTTGATGTACGTCTTTAACCTTTGCAACTGCTCCTTTTAGTTTTTTCTTAACTGTTTTCCTCATTTCATCATAGTCTCCCTTTCGAAAGTTAAAGGGTAGTACTGTGGATTTCCTTACTATCCCTCCTCCACTAATTAAATCAAAGGCTATTGCCAAGTGCCCCCAACACCCTTATCTCTTGCACTAGATCTGGTGTTCCACTAAGGACTAGGTCTAATATGGCTTCCCCTCTGGTTGGTTCATGAACCAGCTGCTCCAAGAAGCAGTCATTTATTTCATCTAGGAACTTTATCTCCCTAGCATGTCCTGCTGTGACACTGACCCAGTCGATGCCGGGGTAATTGAAATCACCCATTATTATTACTGCACTGTAACTTTTGCTAGCTTCCTTGATTTCTTTGAGCATTTCATCATCCATTTGTTCATTCTGGCCAGGCGGACGATAGTACACCCCCACTGCCATCGCCTTCCCCTTTTTACATGGAATTTCAATCCATAGAGATTCTACAGCAAATTTTGTTTCTTGCAAAACTTTAATCCTTTCTGACTCAATGCCCTCTCTAACATAGAGCGCAACCCCTCCACCAATTTGATCAGCTCTATCATTACAATATAGTTTGTACCCAGGTATCACAGTGTCCCACTGGTTGTCCTCCTTCCACCATGTCTCTGATATTCCAGTCATATCTAACCTCTCGTTTAGTGCTATATATTCTAACTCTCCCATCTTGTTTTTTAGACTTCTAGCATTTGCATACAAGCATTTTAGAGACTGTATTTTATTCATATTAATTTGGCTATTGGTAGACATGGGTAATTTAGGATCTTTAAGCTCTGTCTGCTCCATACTCGAGGGCATTTGGGCTACTTTACTCTTTTTTGGAACCTCTCTGCTTTTCGTAGTATCCTTCAAGGATACATTCTTCCGAACCATGCGCTCTTGGGCGACTGTCGGCTTTCCCCTATTATCTAGTTTAAAAGTTGCTCTATCTCCTTTTTAAAGGTTAATGCCAGCAGCCTGGTTCCATCCCGGTTAAGGTGAAGCCCATCCCTTCGGAAGAGCCCCTCCTTTCCCCAGAATGTTCCCCAGTTCCTAACAAATCCAAACCCCTCATCTCTGCACCATTGTCTCATCCACGCATTGAGACTCCGGAGCTCTGCCTGCCTTTTGGTTCCTGCGCGTGGAACGGGGAGCATTTCGGAGAATGCTACCCTGGAAGTTCTGGATTTCAACTTCCTACCTAAAAGCCTAAATTTAGCTTCCAGAACCTCCCTACCACATTTTCCTATGTCATTGGTACCGACATGTACCAAGACAGCAGACTCCTCCCCAGCACTATCTAAGACCTTATCTAGGTGGCGCATGAGGTCCGCTACCTTCGCACCAGGCAGGCATGTTACCAGGCGATCCTCACGTCCACCAGCCACCCAGCTATCTACATGCCTAATGATCGAATCACCAACTATAACTGCTGTCCTAACCCTTCCCTCATGGGCACTTGGCCCTGGAGAAACCTCCTCGGTGCGAGAGGGGTTTACATCACCTGGAGGACAGGTCCTAGCTACAGGATCACTTCCTGCCACACCAGGGTGATGCTCTCCTGTCACGTGACCTCTCTCCTCCATGGCAACAGGGATGCTGCCAGACTGGAGGTGGGACTTCAGGACTATATCCCTGTAGGTCTCGTCTATGTACCTCTCTGTCTGTCTTATGCTTTCCAAGTCTGCTACTTTAGCCTCTAGAGAACGGACTTGTTCCCTGAGAGCAAAGAGTTCCTTGCACCTAGTGCACACGTAAGACCTCTCACCAGCAGGGAGAAAATCATACATGTGACACTCAATGCAAAAGACTGGAAAGCCCACATCCCGCTGCTGGACTGCTGTTTGCATTTTAGTTTTAAGTTTGTGTTTAGATCTTTAAGTTCTTTACATACTAAAGGGTGCTATGTGCTATGGATATTTATACCACTAAAACTGTACATAATAAGTTTAATATACCTTGTTCACCTGAAGCTTAATTAATCTCAGGTCCTTAGTGTATGACTGATTTGGGTAATGAGCTTCACCTGAGAGCACCTCCTGTCTTTTAAGTTGTGCAAGTACCTATAAAGCTGTGATTATCCCAGGGGAGAGTGGGTGTGGGGAGGGAGGGAGGGATATAACATTTATTAAAAGAGGGCTGCTACACAGTACCCTGTCCTGTGCTGCTGAGGTAAGCTATATTCTGATTTGATTTAAATTATAGCTCTTTGCTGCTGCTAGGCTCTAACCTATTATGAAATTTAAACTACAAGCTCTCTGCTGGATTCTAAATTTAACCAGAAAGCTCTCTTCTGTGTTTTAATTTGAAAACTAAAAGTACTTTGCTGATGCTAGGCCCTGAGTGACTATGAAATTTAAACTACAGCTCTCTACTGGGTATGAAAGGTAACCAGAAAGTTCTCTTCTGTGTTTTAAATTGAATCTTAAACTGTTGCTACTAGGCCCTGACTGATTTAACAAAAAATAGTGGGTTCACAGATTAATTAGCTTTAAAAGAAAAAAATTCCTTTCAGAAAAATTCCCAGAAGTATATACTCACAATTTCAGATTTCTCTCCAGAAGTAACAGTCCCCCTTTCTAGTCCTTCAAGACTTACAGGGAACATGGGCTATGGAGTGTTAAGTGGCTTGCCCAAGACCACAAGGAGCATCTGTGGGACTAGAAACCCCAGTCTTTCCGGCCCAAGGTTGCTGTCCTCTAGTGGAATTTGAACCCACGACCTTCCGACCAGAAGTACCTTGCCCCAACCACTAGGCTACTCCTCCCTATACTATATTGCTCCCTTGGATTGCTGCAGCCCAAATGCATGACCTTAAATTTTTTAACATTAAATCCCAGCTGCCAAATTCTAGAACATTCTTCAAGCTTAGCTAGATCCCTCCTCATGTTATCTACCCCTTCCTGGGTGTCTACTCTATTGCAGATTTTGGTATCATCCGCAAAGAGGCAAACCTTACCTGAAAGCCCTTCCGCTATATCACTAACAAAGATGTTAAAAAGAATCGGACCAAGGACAGATCCCTGGGTCACACCACTGATAACATCCTTCTCCTCAGAGTGAGCTCCATTTACTTGTACTCTTTGTCACCTCCCACCCAACCAATTTCTAATCCAAGCAGTAACTTTAGGGTCCATCACTAGCGTGCTCAGTTTGTTTATAAGTCGCCTGTGAGGAACAGTGTCATAGGCTTTACTGTAATCTACATACTCCACATCTAGGGCTCTCCCTCGGTCCAACTCCCTGGTCACCCAGTCAAAGAAATCAATCAGACTTGTCCGACAAGACCTGCCTCTGGTGAATCCATGCTGCCTCGGATCCTGTAATCCGCTTGACTCCAGAAACCTCACTATTTTCTTTTTCACCAGCGTTTCCAATAATTTACTCACCACCGAAGTTAAACTACTGGCCTTTAGTTTTCAACCACATCCTTACTTCCGCTTTTATTTATTTATTTATTTATTTAACACTTATTTCTATACCGCACTTTCCCAAGTATCAAGTGCGGTTTACAATGAATAGTAAATTATATGGTATGTGGAAGTACATACCTAGTCGTTTTACATAGAACAGGTAGAACTATTTACAAGTAACAATATAACATTTGAACGGTAAAAAGTTAGAACGTATTTACATTTTGGGTACTTACAAATTATATCATCAAAATTGTGATGGGTAAATATATTTTGTGTGTTTTGTAGTATTGTGGTATGGTTGCTAACCTGTGTCTCTTTGTGTATTCTGATTAGGTAGTGTATTGTAGTGTAGAGAGAATAAGTGGGTTTTTAGTTTTTTTCTAAATTCTTTTAAGTCTGATAGTTGGCGAATGTTGTCAGTCAGCGTCGTCCATAGAAAAGGTGCCGAATGGGAAAAGGCCCTCTTGTTGGTTTGTTTTCTTGCTTTTGTGTAATCTTTTGGAACTGCTATAGTGTTTGTGTTTCTGTTCCTTTGTGATCGTTTATCTGATTCTATGTTAATGAGCGGAGGGAGTACAGATGGTGCTAAGTTATTTATTAGTTAAATGTGGTTAAAATAATTTTATATTTTATTCTGCAGTAAATGGGTAGCCAATGAAGTTCGGCCAGGATCGGTGTGATATGTTCTGTTGATTTTATATTCATTATTATCCTTGCTGCTATGTTCTGGGTTAGTTGTATCTTTTTCATATTTTGCTTTGTGATGCCATTAAGGATTATATTTGCATAATCAAAGTGTGGGGTTATGATGGCTTGAATTATAGTTATGAAGTCTTGTAGGTGTATTAATGGTCTTAATTGTCTCAGTGTCTTGAGTTTGTAATGTATGTTTTTTGTCAGATATTTATGTGTGAATCCATGTTAAGTTTATTGTCGAGTATCACACCTAGGTATTTTATTTCTTTTTTTATGTTGATCTCATGGTTGTCTAGTATAATGGTGTTAGGAGGTGTATATGTTTGATTTTTAGTGATATATAGTACATCAGTTTTTGAGAAATTGATGTGTAGGTTCTGATCGTTGAGCCATATTGTTAGTTCTTTAAAACATTCTGTTATTTGTTGTAGTGGAGGGTGCGGGATTTTAAATGGGAGGTAGAACATTATATCATCGGCGTAAATATGATAATATACGCCATGATGTTTAAAGATGCTACAGACTGGTTGTATGTAAATATTAAATAGTAGTGCTGATAGCACGGATCCCTGTGGAAGGCCTTGTGTTTGATTGAAAGTGGTAGATGTTTGGTTGAGGATTCTTACTGTTTGTGCTTTTGTGTAAAGGCACCACATGAGCCTCTCTCCAGTCCTTTGGCATCACTCCCGACTCCAACGAGGCATTGAAAAGGTCAGTCAGTGTTGCTGCTAGAACGTCCCCAAGTTCCCTCAGTATTTTCGGGTGTATCCCATCCGGTCCCATCGCTTTGTCTACTTTAAGTTGAGCTAGTTTCTCTCACAAAACACAGTCTTTTGAAAAAAATTTTTTCAAAATGTCCTTTGCTTCTGTTCCTATTTCTGGGTGTTTTCTGAGGTCCTGCTCCTGGTTCTTCATCTGTGAACGCAGAACAAAAATATTTGTTAAGCAATTCTGCTTTATCCTTATCAGCTTCTACATATTCCTCCCCTGCACTCTTGAGTCTGACAATACCACTCTTGCCCTTCCTCTTCTCACTAATATATCTGAAAAATGTCTTATCCCCCCATTTTATTGCATTGGCTATTTCCTCCTCCTTTTGAATCTTTGCCTTCTTGACTACTTTGCTAGCTTCTCTACGTTTTTCCAAATACAGATGCCTGTCTTCCTCTCTCCTGTGATCTCTTGTATTTCATGAAGGCCTCCCTCTTTTTCTTTACTTTTTCAGCTACTTCTTTCGAAAACCATAGCGGTCTCCTTTTCCTTTTACCTTTAATTTACCATTTTAACAAAAAGGTTGGTTGCCCTAAAAATATCCCCTTTCAGTTTTTCCCACTGTTTTTCTACATCCCTCAGCTGTTCCCATCCAACTAACGACTCCCTGAGGTATTGGCCCATCTTCGCAAAGTTAGTCTTCCTAAAGTCTAAGATCCTCGCCTTTGAATGGATTCTAACAGCCCTAGTCCTAATACTGAACCACACCATCTGCTGATCACTGGATGCAAAATGATCTCCCACTACAACATCAGAAACACTTTCACTGTTGGTAAGCACCAAGTCCAGTATGGCCCCTTCACGTGTGGGGTCTGTTACCAATTGCCTGAATAGTTCTCCCTGTAGAGAATCCAGGATCTCCTTACTTCTAGATGATACTGCAGCAGGAATGTGCCAATCAACAGCTGGCATATTCAAATCTCCTATCAGTACCACTTTCCCTTTCCTAGCAATGCTGCGCATGTCTTCAATTAACTCTCTGTCCACCTCTTCCTCTTGTGAGGGAGGTCTGTATATCACACCAATGTAAATAGATTTCTCTTTCCCTCTTTCTAGTTTAACCCACAATGCCTCCCCTCTCCCTTTTAAGCTCTGTAATTCCAAAGCCTTAATAGTAGTTTTTACATATAGTGACACTCCTCCCCTACTTCCTACCCTGTCCTTTCTGAATAAAGTATAGCCAGGTATAGTTACATCCCAAATCATGGTTTTCTGTGAACCATGTTTCTGTAACTGCCACTAAATCCAAGTCAGCCACTCCCACCAAAGCTTCAACATCAGGGATCTTATTTCCCATGCTACGGGCATTTATACACACTGCTTTCCAATGTTACCCCTGTTACCCATTTCCATAAAGTTATTTTATGATCACCACCTGGGGGCTTTCACTTACCTGGGGGCTTTCTTCACCCATCCCCAACGAATCTAGTTTAAAGGACCTCTTCAGTAGATTAGCCAGTCTACTACTGAAGACGCGTTAACCTTTCTTGGACAGATGGATGCCATCTCTGCTCTGCAAACCCTTGGAACAGCATCCCATGGTCTAGGAAACCAAACTGCTCTCGATGACACCATCCATGCAGCCATGCATTCATCTCCAGGATGCGAGCCTCTCTGCATTGGCCTTTACCCTCAACAGGGAGGATTGAAGAAGAACACCACCTGTGCACCTAACTGCTTCACCCTCTGTCCCAGAGCCATGAAGTCACTTTTGATAATTTCCGAGGTATAACTGGCAGTATCATTTGTTCCAACATGGATTAGCAACATTGGGTAATAGTCAGTGGGCTTGATGAGTCTCGGCAAACTCTCCGTAACATCTTGGATTTTGGCACCTGTCAGACAACATACCTCTCTGGACATCAAGTCTGGTCGGCAGATGGACGCCTCAGTACCCCTCAGAAGAGTCTTCAACCACCACTACCCTTCCTTTCCTTGTGGTCACTGATTCTGCAACTTTGGGGTACTTGAGCTCTGGTTCTTCCCTTTTCCAGGGATGCTTTCACCTCCTCCACTTCCAGGGCTGCATAATGGTTCTTCAATTCAAGGGCTGGAGAAGTTGGATTGGTGATTTTGCAGGCCCTGGTGACTTGTGTCCAACCATCAACATTCTGTTGGCACCCATCTTCTCCTCTGATGGAGAGCTTGGTTGCTGCAAGAAGCATCTCATCAATGTACTTCTCACTGTCTTGAATGCTCCTCAGCCTCGCCATCTCCTCTCTGAGTTCCTCCACTGTTTCCTCAGAGCTTCAGCATGCAGGCAACCTGCACATGGAACTGGACCTTCAACTGGCATTAGGACCCTCTGTCTGGACCGAGGCAGAAAGCTGTAACAGGGGCAACAGCTTTAGCGATATGATTTTTCCCAGCCATTGTTCTGTTCGTGGAGCTTGTTGTTGTTGTTAAGTGCCGTCGAGTCGGAGTCGACTCATGGAGACCTTCTGGATAGTGTGATACAGTAGGACTATAGAGAGCCTGTAGGGGCTAGTAAAAAGGAAGAGTTACCTTAAAACTTGGCTGGACGTGAAGACTCAGCATGGGTGAAGACAGCTGAGCAGCCAGTGCCGTCAGCACAAGTAAAGCAGAAGGGATTTTAAAATGAAGTTCCCTTCTCTCAGTAATGACGCAGGTAAGAATTAGAGAAGCAATCATCAGGAGCACCTGTCATCAGAGTATGACATAACATGCAGAGAGCGCGAGAGGTATATAAGTTCCTGGTCTAAACAAGGAAGTAGGCTGAGTCAGAGTCTGGGGAGCGTCCGAGAAGCAGAGAGTTCAGAGTGGGCAGAGAGGTCAGAGCAGTTAGAGCAGCGGGTCTCTGGAACGACCAATCCTAGGAAGGATGTCCACCCAAGCAAGGCGAAGTGGGGCAGAGTCTCTGAGGGATGCATGAGCCACGGCAGGAACTAGATTCAAGAGCGGACTTCAAAAGCCTGCAGTAAGGTAACAAGCTTGTAAACCTTGTCTTCCCGGTAATGAGGAAGAGGACTAGAAGTTTTAATGAGCAC